>BOPN01008614.1:12664-17664 GCA_017312705.2 Penaeus japonicus | reverse complement strand
ATTTGAGTATTGTTTTTTTATGGTCAAGTTATTGTTTTATCGTAATTGTAATAGAAAATAAATAGCGGTATTCTTTTAATAATTCATTTATTTACTGACTGTCATGGCATAAAATGAATATCTACTCGGTAGGACAAGATCCGCCACCCACATTACTTCTTTTATCGCCCTTATTTTCTTGAACATAAATTGGATACTTACTTGCACAATATTTCTAGGCTGACTTATCTCTTTCCTAATCCCTCCTCTCCCAATTACCTACTTGATTGATTGTTATGTTGACGACTGAAAACTTACGTATTGATAATGCTTTTGGACTTTGTCTTAATTTCTAGACACACATACATTATTTTTACTAATCTTGGCTTTGCTGCATTTCCTCTGTAAAGAATATAACTATTTGAGGGCAAGATTTTTTTTTTTCACCCCATTCTCCCAGTCTCGGCCTAACACTAGGATGAGACGCAGGTTATTTCTTTCTCTCATTTATCATAACGACCGCAAGACCTGTCATTTCGTTCATATTTATTCCGGGCCTGCCCCGATGTTTGGCCCAGAGAGCCACGACGGTCTCGCGAGAAACCGTCTGTTGTACCGACCTATTATAGATCCGCTACGGACTACCGCGAACATGGTTACTTTTTTCTCGGCACAGCTCCTGTTTTTTTCGGCTTACAGAGCCACGAGTACTGCTCCCTGCAGCAAAATGACGTATCGTAAAACTCTAATCCTTTTATTTACAAATTTCTTAGAATTTCGCACGTGAACAATAAATTCATATTGTTTTGTGATTATTCCCTTTTTACACTGGTAATTAACTTTTATTTCAGGCATCTCATCCCAATTCGAAACATCATGAGTGTTCTCTAAAATCCAGACTTGATATAACTATATTCACTTATGTGTCGTATACTTGCTCTTTATTTTTCAGTACTACAGCCAAGGTCACATGTGACATGCATCATCTCTAAATCGTATAGCAATATGCTTCTGCCTAGCCTGCATCTGTTAACTTTTTTCGAGAGTATTCCAGCAACCTATTCTTATGTTACAGTTGTTGCAATGGAATCCATGTCTCCCATAGTACTCTTTAACAGAATTGCAGAGGTTGGTTACCAACTTATAACTTACTTGACCTATTCTGTACTGCTATCTACATATTTCCTATCGAATGTGCTGGTTAAATTACATGCCACATCATCTGTCGACATAATGCAGAAAGGAATGAGCAAGATAAGTAAATCATGATTACTTCAGTTTTCTCTAAATAATATTTTGATAATCATGCAATATCTATACACCTCTACCTCCAACCCTACTCTTTTGGCATTGCCAATCATCAATTGTATTGTTTTGTATCAGGCACTACTCTATGACCTTATTCCATGCTTCCATCAGAACGGCTTGGCAAACCAGCCTTGTAAACCCTGATGTCCCGACACAGCCATGTTGAGGACCGACGCGCCTTCGCAACTATGTGGGTTTTGTTGCACATCAAGGATGATCAATCACATTTACAGCGAAAGAGCGGTATAGAAAAGGTGCATACTATCTCTCTTATTCATTGTTTTTGCACTTTTTGCACATGTATGACCAATATTTTGATGCTATATATCTTTACAAGTCGAGGACGATTTGTTCTGTAGGTGGTCGAGCGATATGAAGTTTAGGATTATATATGATATTAAACATATCAATGGATCAGTATACAAATACAGTAGTATATGAATATCACACTCTAACTAGCGAGGTAATCGCCGGGTCAGGTCGAGTCACACATAGTACCTGAACCCTCAAACCAGCTAAATACCCTTGACCACCACACCCCCAACATTTCAGACTACCTTCCTGTGTAACCACTGGGGACAGTGGATGGCAAACCCTGCCATATAAGCAGGATATTTGAAACAAAGACAGACCGGGATCGACTACGACTCCCTATACTTGGCAGACAGGTAGAATTGGTATCTAGACCTTGTTGGACCTACTATCATCATACTGCGTTATTGTCATAGTGTCCTTTCAAATAAAAAACATAGCAACAGGAATACTACCTTAACACTATAGACATATACTTATCTGTGGGTATATATGTCTTTATACACACACACACACACACACACACACACACACACACACACACACATATATATATATATATATATATATATATATATATATATATATATATATATATACATATATACATGTATCTATATGTATTTGTTTGCATGTGTGTGTCTGATCGATAGACAGATAGAGAGAAGAGTATATTCACCTTCCGAAGCAGTTTGGGTATAACCTGCGCGATCTCCTGTCTGAGGTTGGTGTTGAGCCATCCATACAAGACAGGGTTGATGCAAGCGGAGCTCATGGCGACGGCGTGACAGGAGCCGAACACCATGTAGAAGTATTCAGGTTCGCGAAAACCCGGGTAGTTGAAGTCTGCAAGTAGGTTGACGACATGCCACGGCAACCAGCAAATGGCGAAGGTGACGGCAATAGATGTGAGCAGGACGGTCGTCCTTCTGTTACGCTCAATCTCACGCTGAGCTCTACGGGCGTCTCGCTGTGACATTTGGTGTGTGCTTAAGTACTTCTGGATGCGCCCGTGCACAAAGCTCAGCACCACAATGGGAATGATGTATTGCATGATAATGAGGGTCATGTTCCATGTGTACTTGACCACCGGTGACGACCATGACTCCACGCACCTTTCTATGAGAATATAGTCCTTGATCTCCACTCGGTCGACGAAATAGTAGGCAAAAAGTGGCAGAGGAAACAGTAGGGACACGACCCAGATCGCCGCCACCGACCATGGCACATACGCCCGCGCATCCCTGTTCCGGTGCACGCACACGATGGTCAGGTAGCGGTCTGCTGCAATGGCTACAATTGTCGCCGTCGACACAAGGATGTTCGTACACTGCAACACTGGTACCAACTTGCAGATGAAGTTGCCAAGGCTCCACTTTTTGTGCAAGAGATTCACCAGGGTGAAGGGCATGCATACCAGACACATGCTGACGTCGGACACAGTAAGGTTGATGATGTAGACATTCCTAGCTGTACGCAACTCTGGACGGTGACCGATGACAAAAGCGACGATGAGGTTACCAAGGATCCCAATAGTGATGAGAAGCGTGTACACGATGATAAGGGACACCTTAGCAGTAGTACCGAGGTAACTCTGTTGGTTCGTCTCCTGTAGGATGCTCATGATCACAGACCACGACAGGGTTTGGTTAGCGCCGGTAGGAAGCACGGAGCTCTTCAGGAAAGACTCCAGCTGGTCATTCATCTCATCATCCAGACTGGCTCCAGTGTCAACGCGCCCGCCTAGCATCTTGAATTCATTGGATTGGAAAGAACACAGACTCCCAGAGCAGAGTTCAGGTTCAGGGGTGAAGGATATGTTTTCCATGGTTTATTAGACCCTTATTTTTAGAGTGTTACACTACAGTGGAAGCTGAAGGATCTTGGTTAAAAGGGGTTGCAGGATGAAGGGGGTTAAGCAAGGATAGAAACTGCACTTGGATGCATAGTTCTTCAATCAGACATAACAAATTTGACATGTTCTTTGGAAGGTTATCAAGGTCTGGACGCATTAAGAAAAAAAAGAAAGGCATGAGACAATTTGTTAAACCCAAAGAATGATTACAGCACCAATATTATACTTATCAGCACCTTGTGGGTGATTAATGACAGTTCTTATTGCCATACACACCAATCGAAATCTATGACATCAGTAAATACATCATACAATTGTTTATCAAATTCATATATTTTCTTAATAATGTTATTGAGAAATAGTTCTAGGACGACGGACGCGGTTCTTTCGGAATCTTGATTGAGGGATGAATAGAGTTCACATTAACTTCATATCCACAGTTTCCACAGCAGGTGCAGACTTTAGCCATATTTTTCGTTGCTTGAAGGGGCACCGTCTATAGAAGGCCATATCTGAAAGGAAAAGAAACAAGACATTCGTTGAAGTGGAAACAGTTACATATTTATCTAATTTAGATTCATGCGCAGTTTTCCCGATATGAAATTCTATCAATATAACAGAAATCTCCGTCACTAAATGTTATGATAATGGAAAAACTTGTTCTTGACCATATCATTGGTACATATTCTTTTAACCCTTTCCCTGACGCGAGGGTATATATGCCCTCAACTTTTTCGCCGCTACTCTGTTTCGAGGGTGTATATATACCCTCGAAACTTCAATGGTATTATTATGCAGTTATGACATGCTTGTTGCGATGGTATAGCGACATAGACAATGTTGCATTTTAATTTGTATGACCTGTCTTATGATCTAATTTTCATTTGATATCGAGATATTTAACAAAATGTTATGTAACAAATGCTGTACAACAACTCCCCTACTCTCGATCTTCAGACCTCTACTCCGTTTACTTATCTAAACTGTTAGTATAATCATCACGTGGTAATTGCATCAGGTCTATGATCTACCGACAGAGGCTGCGGTGTTTGCTTTGTAGAAAATCGTATTCGCATGCACTGTGCATGTGTGTGTGTCCGTGTCCGTGTGCGTCTACGTTCGTGTTTAGTGTGTTTGTCATGTTCGTTATAGCATCATGAAAAAAAAGAAAAATTAGCAAAATTAACTCGGGATGGGGAAATTTGTCGTAACACATTTTACCTTATATAATATAATATAACACAAACATACACAAAGACAACATGACATACAAAACACATGCACACAAACAAACACACGCACTCGCACACGCACATGCACACAAACAAACACACGCACTCGCACACACACATGCACACACTCAAACAAAGGCAAAAGCACACACACCAAAAAATATACATACATACATACAAAGATATATATATATATACATATATATAGATAGATAGATAGATAGATAGATAGATAGATAGATAGATAGATAGATAGATAGATAGATAGATAGATAGACAGATAGATAGATCAATAGATATGTATGTATATATAT
>BOPN01008614.1:8571-11071 GCA_017312705.2 Penaeus japonicus | reverse complement strand
TGATTACTGGAAGCGGGTCCTGTAATGATCAATTCAGTATTAGATGGTCAGACTGTTAAACGACACAACACACACACACTCTTTCAAAGTCTGTGTGGAGAGGTTACTATAATTGTTATTATCACTAATATTACTATTATGTATCATAAATAACATTTTGCATCATCATTATTGTTATTGTTATCATCATTATTACTATCATAATAATTATTATTATTATTATCATTATTATAATAATTATTATTATCATTATCATTACTATTATCATCTTTATTATTTCTATTAGGATTATTACCATAATCATAATCAATATTATAATTTTCAAATATTCAATTACCCATGGGTGGGGTATCACTTCAACTTCTGTTTGTAATCGATCCGGGCTATTACATGATTTGTTTATCTTCATATGTAATCTCGGAAGTATCTATGAACAGCTGATCTTTCGTCCCCTGACTTCCTCTCCGGCACCCTTTTTCTCATCTGGCAACAGACTTTTCTAATTGCGTATATATACCCGTCATAATGATCCATGTGAAGAGTTTCTACGCGAGTCGGAGGCAGGAGATAGGTCTGAAATTATCAACCGCATTCCTTCTAACAGGACTTTTTAAGCATAAAATTGTTCTACCACAAGTCATCCGCTCTGGCAGTGCACATCTGCCCCTCTGAACGGTATTCAGCTTTGCTGCAATTTAAAATGCAGTGGCGTTCAACTATTACATCCAGTACCTTTGCACTCCATCTGTTTTGGGATCTTCCAGGTCGGATTTTTTCTATTCTGACTTGTAACCAAAAACTGTCTTATATATTATTCCAAAATCTTTCCTCATTATCCGGTATTACATTCGCCGGTTTTAATCTAATCCAACTCTTGGGATACCTTTTTTTGATTAGTTTCATAAATACGATTTTGCCTTTTTTGCTTATATCAAAATCAATATAAATCATTATCGTCATCATTGTTATTATCTTTTCATATTATCGTTATCATTATTTTAATTACTATTGCTTTTATTACTATTAATTTCTTATCATTAACCCTTTTGCTGCTAGACAATATTTCTCTCATTGGTTGATTTCAGTACGTCGGTAGATGCCTATAGCAAAAACAATTTATTACTCAGAAGCTATCCATCAAAAGTTTCTTCAGAAAAAAAGACTAACAAAATCGGACTATAAAGGAAACAAAAAAACTAATAGTGACAAAAAAGCAGGACACTATGGAAAATTACGGAAGAAAATCTTGAACAATGTTTTTAGGCGTCTTCGGACGCCGCGGGTGACTGTATTCAAAATCATATCATTGGACTTGTAGATAAGATAATAGAGCAATAGATGGTATTTGATTTTAGAAAAAAAAACAAGGGTAATGCAGATAAAGTAATATGACATGTGAGTTGTTATAAAAAATAGATATATATGTAAAAGTTCCGATCCGGCATGTCGTAGATTTTTTCTTTCTTTCTTTCTTTTAAGGAGGAAACCGATAAATGGATATATCCAAAGATAACATAACCGCTAAACATATGCATCATTGTTTTATCGTATATAAACTATAAGAATTTAACAATTACATTCATGGGCGACAAATAGAGAGAGAGAGAGAAAAAAAAAATAGACAAAACTCAACAAATGAATAATTTTGTACTACATTTTATTGAAAAATATTTCAAAAACAGTCATTAGCATCCAGGAGGGTGCGAGCGGGAGAGAGAAAGAGAGAGAGAGAAGAGAGATGAGAAAGATAGAGAGGGAGATCGAGAGAAAGTGTATGTGTGTGTGTGTATGAGAGAGAGATTAGTAGTAGAGTAGCTTAACTGCATATGTAGATTCTTTCAGAACACTTTAATCATTTATATCCCTATTTTAACGTTTTAACTTTTCATTCACCTTCTCATATTCAAATCTAGGACATCGTTTTGACTTACATTATGGAAGAACATGACCTCGATAACTTGAACATCTGTGAGGAATACGATGAAGATATTACACAAACAGGTGAAGGTGAAAATGGTCTGTTTGAAAACAATTCCAGTACAGACACAGCCAATGATGAAGAGTGGTTCCAATCCACAATGATGACCAGGACTATGCCATGTTATCTTAACTGCAATACCAGTATTTACAAGAAAACCAGTAAATTATTTCAACCTCTTCTTTACACATGATTTTATCAATAAAGTTTTCCTGAAAACTAACCTGTCAGTCTATTTAGCGAATCCCCCCGAGTCGCGGGTACACCAGTGGACAAAAGAGGGCCAAACGCACCTTCAAGAAATGCGGGCTTTTTATGGTATATGCTTCCATATTGGTCAACAAGGAAACCATACCTTGATACACCGTGGTTCCGGCAACACTTCAGCCGCAACAATTCTTGCATTTCAGCAATCGTGAGCAAGACAGGCTTGGTAATGTTCTCTACAAAATTCAATTGATCATACACCATTTTAATAGTTGCTTTTCCCGATACTACCATCTTACAAGGAATATTTCACTT
>BOPN01008614.1:1071-3571 GCA_017312705.2 Penaeus japonicus | reverse complement strand
AACACAATAATGATAAGGATGGTGATGTTGATAATCATAATGATAATTGCTATTACTATTAATAATAATGATGATAATAGCTTTAATGAAACTGATAATGATAATGATAATAATAACAATAGTAAAACCAATGATGATTATGATAATGATAATAGTACTAATAGTGATAATCATAATGACAATGACGATGATCATAATAACAGTAATAATGATAATGAAAGCAATAGTGAGTAGTAATAGTAGGTAATATTAATGATGGTAATGAAGAAAGTAATCACAGTGGTAATACTATTGTTAATAGTAGTAAAGATGATAATAATAATGAAAGTAAACCAATGATAATAGTAAGAAGAAGAACAATTAAAAGAATAGTAATAATAACATTGATAATGATAATATTCATAGTAATGTTAATAATCATTATCATTATAATATTAACAATAATGAAAATTAAAATAATAAAACTATCAATAACACTAAAAGCAATAATAATGATGATAATGGTCATAATGACAAAAAATCAAAATAAAGGTCGTGATAATAATCATAATTATAGTTATGATTATGATGATAACTGTTTTGATAACAATAATAATAATAATAAATAACAACAATTATAGCCTTTCATTCTGATCTATTACCCTAGGTGTATGAGGTGTAGCGTGTGTACTACTACTGTTATCACTAATAATAGTAAGGATGATGCTAATGATGGTGACAATTATAATGATGGTAATAATTATCGTCATGACAATAATGATCGTAATGACAATATCAATTATATTCAGAACAATAGTAATGATAAAGATAAAGATAATGCCAATAAGGAATACTAATGATAATGAGGAAGAAGAGTAAGGGGAGGATTGTAATGATGGTTGATAATGATAATGATGACAATATTATTGATAGCAACAAAAACAACAGTACAAAATACCATAGCAATAATAACAATGATATTGATAATGTTGATGATGATAATGATGATGATGGTGAGGATGGCGATGATGATGATGATGATGATGGCGCTGCTGCTGCTGCTGATGATGATGATAATGATGATGATGACAATGATAATAACTGCAATGTCAATTATGACGAAAATTACAATAACCATGATGATAATATCAATAAATGGTTAATGATTATTGATGATAACTGTTATTACTATCATCATTGTCATTAATTATCATTATTATTGCTGTTATTCACATGATAATTGTAATGACCAGTGATGTATCATAACTTATTTGTTTGTAGAAACTTCTACCTAGATTTACTTAAATTTATCCGCAGACCGGGACATTCCGTTTTTATACTGTTCAAGGTGGTAAGGAAAAGAGGGGACGGACTGAGAGTGCATTTTTTGTATAAAAAGTAATATAACTTCTGTTTTGTGTAGTGATAACAAAAATATGATTATGGTGACCTTGAATGTGAATTCCAAGGTGGATGCCGAAAAGAAGATGGATAAGAACGAAGGTAAAAATGTCATGTCATCAACAGTGTGTGCCGTGGACGGCAGACGGTGAAAAATCGATGATTTTGAAACTGACTACTTCCCCTGCTGGAACTAAGGTCGCTGCAAATGATTTAAGAACAAATGTTTTTTTCCGCTGTAAGACATGGCATTTGATATCTATGTGTTTAGAAAAGATATAATAACTAATGTTATTTTCATTCAATCTATAATGTATTTTTCTTCTACAAAGATATTAGCGGACTCTGAATTCACGAAAAAAATCTTGTATAAATTAGATTTGTAAACCTTTTCGGAAAATGGTTTGTAATAGGATACAAAATTCAATAAATTTCCATAAAAGTTTATTTTCTAAAAGTATATATCATCCACTAAGAATACATTTGTACATACATTGCGTACAGTGCTCTATCTACTACTGAAAGAAAATCATGATAGAACGATTTTTGTGCAATTAGAATTGGACAAAAAAAACTAGTTCACTTAACCATTAAACTGAATTGTTATTTCACTCAGGACGAAGGCTTAGAAGTGAGTGGATAGTACAATGACTAGGGAATTAGTGGTTGAGATCTTGTGTGAACGGTCAGAAAAGTGGACTATGATCAGGAATGTCAGCAGACAGAAACCGGATATGTCGTTTCCGTAATGGAACTGTCGATTTTACATCAAGTGCAACTTGTCGACTTTAAGTTATGTGGTGGCCGAGGCTATTTTGAGTATTTATTTTATACAATATATCTGGATTGTTAGTATACGAAGCCTGTTACAAATATATTTACACATATTAAATACATTCATATACGCACACAAATACTATATTCATTGCTCAGTTTCATATATATATATATATATATATATATATATATATATATACATACAAATTTTTACCTCCCTGACCGGGACTCGAACCCGCGCAGTAAGATTGACAGGCGTGGCGTTGATACCGTGTAGCCGAGCGGTATCAACTTCGTGCATGTCGATCTTACGACGCGGGTTGGACTCCCGGTCAGGGAAGTA
>BOPN01008613.1:27500-35000 GCA_017312705.2 Penaeus japonicus | reverse complement strand
GCAATATGTTAGGATGTATTTTGCCGTTTCTTTATTACAATGTATATATTTTGATATACAAAGACAAATTCACTTAAACAAGTCAGTTTGTCTGTTTTTTATAACCAAGTGGAAAGTAAAACTTTATTTGCATTCAATACCTTTATATTGATATGTAGTTCATGGGAGTATGGGGAAGGGGGGTGAGGGTAAACGGAGCCTGACGTTGGAGTAAGTGACAAAGGAAGGGTTGTGAATTACTGGTCGCGAGGGTGATAATTTATTTCGTTTATTCCGAAGTACACTTAATCCTTTCTCTACCGAGTCCCAGTACCCCCCTCCCCTCCTCCTCCCCTCCCTATCCGTCCCCTTATCATCTGTGGGTGGTAAAAAGAGGTAAAACGATTGGTGGAGTTGAGAAACTCATGGGATCAAATATTACAATCGGCAGAATATAATGTTTTACATGCAATACAAGTTTTTCTTCATATTAAAATATGTATTATAAAAAAAAAAAATGTTACAAAGGTAGAGAAGCCGTGAAATCAATTATAATGTTCGTAAGTACGTTCCCGTATGGTATTGATGCTCAAGGTTGCATTGAATGGATTTTGGTAAGATATTGGTCTTTGACAAATGAATTTGATAAAGACAGACAAGGTAAGTTAAAACTAGAGATGGAAAAGGTGCCCTTTTACTCGACTCAGAGAAAGAAAAAGCCTTTTTATTCAAATAAGTTTTTTTTCTCTCTCTCTCTCTCTTCTGTAACATTGGTTATAATTTAGCCAAGGGAGATGGAAATTTGTATTAAAAGGAGATGGGATCTCTTCTATTTAGTAAAGATATAAGTGGCAAACTATGCTTTCACAAATAAATAAACTCATTAACTGGACATTGGCATTGCTTAATTAAGACCGTTACTATTATTGATTTTGATAATTACAGGTTCAAGGTCATTAACCGTTATATGCATATGTCATAATAGGATGTATTTTGTTATTATTAGAGTTTGATCCATTTTTATTAGAATTTCCTTTTCTTACTTTTCCTATATTCTACTTGTCTCAATATCCTCATTTCTATAGTTATAATATTAATGATTTTATGATGATTATCATTATTGCCCTTGTTATTGCTATTACTATTATTGTTAATGATATCATTATCATAATCGCCATCATGATAACCATAATTATACTCATCATCATCATCATTCTTTTCATCATCCTCATCATAATCCTTATCATCATTATCATCATCGTTATAAATATCCTAAATATTATTAGCATGACACTGATAATGATGATGATGATAAGGAGAAGTAGAAGAAAAATAACCACGATCATTATCATCATGAACATCCCCATCATCATCATCATCATCATTATCATAATCCCCACAATCATTAAGTCCCTCTTTCTCTCTTCCTTTCTCTCACATAACACATACTCCTCCCACCTTCTTTTCAATCTCTCTCGCTTCCTTCCTCTGTCCTCTCTTCCAAGCCTGAGAACATAGCACGAGCGCCTTTTGTCCTTTCTCTCAGTAGATACCAAGAACGAGTACAATGGAAAACTACTGCTAAAGTTGTACGTCTTCATCGTGTGAGCTTTCGAGCAGCGTTTGCAACACTGAATCAGCTGACGTTTGCAACACTGAATCAGCTGACGTAAGCAGGGACTCTTTGAAGTATTTTTTTTTTTCTTTGTTGTTGTTGTTTTTTTATCATTAGTATTATTAGCATTGTCATTATTATTAGTAGTAGTATTGTCATTATAATCATGATCATTAGTGTCACTATCACGATCATTATAATCATCATCATTATCACTGTTATTATTGTTATAATTGACTCATCCTCACTATCATTTTTTTTTTTATCTTTATCATTATTATTGTCATTCTTGCTATTATTTGATTATTGTTGCTATTGTTACTATTGATATAATTATTATTATCATTGGTATCATGGTCATGTTAATCATTATCATCATTTGTTCGCATTATCATAAGCATTGTCATTGTTGTTATCACTATTGTTATTATTATTATTATTTTTATATCAGTACCGTCATCATTATCATTATCCTTTTTCATATTATTATATTTTCCCTTTTTATCTCTCCTTAGGGGGAAAATTCACTTTCACTTCTTTTTTTCTTTTTTTTTTTTCTTTACATATTTTCTATTCGAAACAGAAATATTCAAAGTATAAATCACAAAGGCAAAATTCATAGATCAACAGACAAATAAAAAGAGGAGATAATAAACGCATTATTGTTTATTTATCTACTGAATATGAAGTTATGATAGATGTAAACTTAATTTGATTTTGATCTTAAAGATATAACTTTTATATATTCAAAGGTAAAGACAATTTTTTCATGGAAGTAGTGTATAATCACCATAGAACAAAGGCGTCTAGTAAAAATATTCCTTAATTACATAATGATATGAATTGCAACTTCCTTTGAGCATTCTTTTATGAATGCCTGCACCAGAAAGGATGAAAATTCTTGCACGAATGTTCATATCATCAAGCTGTTTGAAATATACCTACTCTCTCTCTCTCTCTCTCTCTCTCTCTCTCTCTCTCTCTCTCTCTCTCTCTCTCTCTCTCTCTCTCTCTCTCTCTCTCTCTCTCTATTTCATGCAATATATTCATCCATCAATCGATATTGCTTTTAATCCATCTATGTACCTTTCTTTCTTTCTATATATATGTATATCTATCCAGGCTCATGATAATCTAGATTTCATATCTCGAATTCAAATATGGACAGCTAAATTATTATATGTTACGCGTAAATCCAGTACACATAACTACTGTCTACTCAAAAAGATATAAAACTAGTTACTTGAAGCCTAAAAACAAGCGATCAATCAAAGAACAAATCATTTTCTATTCAAGGCCTTGTGGCGCAACGGATAACGCGTCTGACTACGGATCAGAAGATTCCAGGTTCGAATCCTGGCAAGGTCGAAATGTAATTTAAATATAATACAGTATTTTCGCAATTAAAATCGATGTAAAGAGAATTCTGGCATCTATCTATGTAGCTTTTCACCTATCTCTATCTCTCTCTCTCTCTCTCTCTCTTTCTCTCTCTCTTTCTCTCTCTCTCTCTGTCTCTTTCTCTCTCTCTTCTCTCTCTTACTCACTCACTATCTCTCTCTCTCTCTCTTTCTTTCTCTCTCTCTCTCTCTCTCTCTCTCCATCAAACTATCAGACTCTAGAAAACCTAGAAATACGACACGGGACACTAAACGGATGACGAACATTATCGTGCATACTATGCTTGATCAATGTGTTGAAAATCCAAATATTGTGTTCGTAACAACAACGACGGACACCCCCCAACAGACTGGTCGCCACCAACGAAACCAGGTATTTCAACAACTTTTGTAAAATTCTTCCAAAAGTGTACAGACCAGGGAACACAGACCACCACAGTGGGCCCTCTTACACAGACCAAAATCTGATGGAAAACAAGATCGACCTGCTGATCGGAATGTTTTCTGAACAGCAGGCATCTTTAAATAGAATCATAGGGCAAGGTGCAATATGTCCCTCCCCCAACCTCCCATCTCCCACCCATGGGCAGAATGCATACGAAACATTTCCGTTTGCATCTCCTCCCCCTACCTCCACCCCGATACCCACGACCAGCAATCCTTCCCACCCGATACCCTCCTCTCTCTCCCTGCCTGGACCTCCCCACCCGTTATCCTCCCTCCCTGCTACGGTCAGCCAGCCGCCTCGTGCCCTTGCTGACTCGCCGGTCCTATGCTGAGCCATCTACGCGCCCCACTATTAACGCTCCCAACGGCAGACCCCCGCCCCTACGGGAGACACTTACCCGCCTCCCCGAAGCATGATTCAACCACGAACTCTCTCTCCGTCAGACCGAAAACAGGTATGCAGAATAAGACCAGGCATGAAGCTTCTACACAGGTATCCCCTAAACGAAGCTCCAAAAAGAAACAAAAGAAGAACAAGCAAGAGCAACTCGATCCCAACCGCCACTGGGAGGAAACAGCTCAGCAGCAGGTGGAAGGAGCTTCCGCCCCCCCCCCTGCCTCCAGCAGGGCACTCAGTCATAATCAATAATTATGCTGAGAAAACAAGAGTCAATCACGAAACAACAGAAACTAGCACAATCCAGCTAAGCACGACGATGACGAAGGTTATGTCAAAGTCGTATCAAAGAACAACAAAAGAAAAGCAAGAGAAGAACAAACTCCAAAGCCGCTAAAAGGAGCAGACCGACCTGACACAGTGTACCTCTATATTACCAGCTGCCATCCAGACACAAATGAAGAGGACATTGAAAATCACCTCTATGAACATTTCGAAAACATAAGTGTAAAAGCACACCGCGCCAAGATGACCCATGATTACTACACCAGTTTTACAGTGTCAGTAAGAGGAAAGGACATAAAGCCAGATATTTTCATAAACTCAGACGCTTTCCCCGCAAATGTGAAAGTGTTCTTAAATAAAAACAAGTACAAGAACATTCAGAACGTTTGACCAGGCATCGCCGTCAGCAATGCCTGTGACAAGATCGCACGAGGTCATAAAAATAGAACACCTTAACGCACAATCTCTCCTCGGGCACTTTAACGAAATTAAAATGCTAATTGAGGAGAGAAACATAGACATTCTGTGCATCAGTGAAACATGGCTCCACCAGGAAATGGTTAGTAATTTCATAACTGTTCCAAATTTCAATATCTATAGATGCGATGCAGGGCGTGGAGGAGGAGTATGTATGTATGTACGGGATAACCTGAAATCAACCATGATATCTCCTACAGCAGTTAATAATACTACCGTAGAAGATGTCTGGGTTACCGTGCAGAGCAGCTTATGCTTCTTCCATTATTATTGGCGTAGTCTATAGGCATCCTCGTACAACTTTAGAATCTTTTGAATACTTAGAACAAAATCTTTAGAGAAATGTCATTGAAAAATAAACCATTCTTTATCTTAGGTGATTTAAATGATGATTTGACTAAATCTAATGCTAAATTAGCTAAGATAATAAAGAAAAACAAACTAGAACAAATTATAGATAAACCTACACGTATTACAGAAAACACCTCATCCTTATTAGATGTAATAATAACTAACAAGTCAGACATTATCCATCATACGGATGTCATCCCGTGTCATATTGCTGACCATGAACTTCTCACACTCACATTAAATATAAAGAAACCAAAGCGACCACCGATAACAAAAACATTTCGTGACCTTAAGCATTATAATCTTCAATCATTCATCGAGCTCATCAGATCTAAAGAGACGATGCTCTTAAATATCTTTTCAACAGATGATGTAGACAAACAGGTAACTATCCTTACGGAAGTGATTAAAAACAGTATTGACGCGTTAGTACCTCTTGTAACGAGAGTCGTCAGACGTCCCCCTGCTCCGCTTGGATAGATGACGACATCAGAATATTAAAGACAGAAATAATGCCCACCATAGTCTCAAAAATAACAGAAATGACGCGCATAAGAATAGATTATAAAATAAAAAAAGAAAAATGTTAAACAGTTAATACAAAGTGCAAAAACAAATGCTAGAAACAGATTCATGGAATATAAAAGCAATTCGGATTAACATGATTATTGATCTGAAAATATTGACACCTATAACAACACCACCTTTGACAAATATTTAGTTCTACAAAGCACGAGTATTTTAACGACTTCTTTTTCAAAAATAGGTAAACTAACTTATGAATAATGACAGTAGTCTACATTAGCAAAATATCAATCCAGCTATGCCTACATCTAATATTTTCAATTAATAATTGATATGGAGCTACTATCCTAGTAATAAAACACCTTCGCGAAACAAATGCTGTAGGAGCAGACGGTATTGCTTTGCGCTTTATTAAGGATAGTCTACCAGCAACCGCACGATATCTGGCGGTCACAATTAACACTTCCCTGGTCACTGGTGTTTTTTCCATCGCTTTGGAAACATGGAATAGTAACACCAATTTTAAAATCAGGAGATATAGACGACGTTAATAATTACCGCCCTATTACAATACTTCCTGTATTATCTAAAGTTTTGGAGAAAATCGTAGCAAATCAACTAACGAATTTCCTGGAGGCCAATAACCTATTATCTAAAACACAACATGGCTTTAGAAATAGGTTATCCACTGAAACAGCGTTATTGCAGATAACTAATAAAATTTATGATAATATAGACAATATCAAGTTAATTTACTCACATTATGTGATCTTTCAAAAGCTTTTGACAGTGTAAATCACAAAATTCTTCTTCACAAACTAGAATCCCAAAATTGATTCTTTCTGGTTTACTAGTTATCTGAATCGTAGAACGCAATCTGTAAAAAATAATGAAATCATATCATCGAAACAACCAATATGTTTTGGTGTTCCACAAGATCATCTTGGGCCAATCTGTTACAGTTTTCATAAATGACTTATCAATCATTGCTCATAACTGCCTGCTAGTGCAGTGCGCCGATGATTCACAGTTTCTCCATAGTGACTCAGTAATAACTTAATGCTAATTAAATACTCAAAACACTCTTACACAAGCTAAAATATACTTTAAAGTATGGTCTTAATTAAATCCCCATAAAACTCAATGCATATTCATAGGTAGTCGACAAGGTATTACCAAAATCCCATCGACACAACCATAGAACCCGAAGGCCACCCTATCAAACCAAACATTTCAGTGAAAAATTTGGGAGTACACTTGGACAGATACACATGGCATTGAAACACACGTTGATAACATACACAGAAATAATGGGTGGCTATCTTCTAAATCTTACTAAAAATCAATCTACGGATACTAGAATCATGGTCGTGCAAACACTAGCTCTTAGCATAATAAACTACTATTCAAATGTATGGGGTTCATCCAACAAAACACAAATTCAAAAAGTACAAAAATTACAAAATTTTGCTGCAAGGGATTGCGCTGAATTAATGTCAGTAAATTCGATCATATTACCCCATATATACAAAAATTAAAATGGTTAAAAGTTCATCCTAAGTGCATTTATGATACCTGTCTCTTTACCTTCAAATTAATACATGGATTCTATCCACCATGGTTATTCCCCCTGCAAACTGTAGGGAACACAGCTGGCATTCAAACACGCCAGGTAAATTCCCTATATGTAAAAAGATCAAATACAGAAACAGGGGCAAGACAGGTACAAATTCGTGGACCGAAAATGTGGAACTTGTTACCAGATAATATTAAAAACATTAACAACTTTTGTAATTTTAAAACAAAATTGAAAGAACACCTTTTTACTCATCAAGTGTAAATATGTATGTATTCATATAAGAATAACCATTGTAATTTATGGAATAAAATGTTTGAATTTGAATTTGAATTTGAACTCTCTCTCGCGCTCTCTCTCTCTCTCTCTCTCTCTCTCTCTCTCTCTCTATTTCATGCAATATATTCAATCGATATTGCTTTTAATCCATCTATGTACCTTTCTTTCT
>BOPN01008612.1:25000-32500 GCA_017312705.2 Penaeus japonicus | reverse complement strand
CTTCAAATGAAAGCTGCTATTTACAAAATCATCGCCATCTGTTTCTTATCTTTTCAACTAAAATGGAAGAGATGTAAAAAGAAAAACACAGAAAAAACTGTTGCACATCTAAAAGATATAGCCAATATTTACAACAGCTGTTTCTTAGTTGTTGTTTTTTTCATCTTTTAATGAGTCTAAAGAAATAAAGAAGAGATTGCGGAGATGCATCTGACTTACAATATATCAAGTGAAAAGTATTTACTTGTGTTTATCTATATGTTCAGGTATTTATTTATTCATCTAGATATTTATTTCTAGAAAAAAAAAAGAGAGAGAGAGAAAGGAGTTAGCAGTCGAGTTGGAAACTAATGCGTTTTTTTTTTTTTTTTTCTTTCTTTCTTTTTAGAGTTTATATTTAGTGTATTAGTCAAAAAAAAAAGGTAAGGAGAGAAAGGAGAAGACATGGAGAGGTATTTCTTTGGCTATAAAAATCAGGGAAAAAGTGCATTTTTGTGTCCCATTGGACGACGCCTAGGTCTGAAGCCGAATGGACACAAACACGCAACACAACCATTTAGTTTGCTTCCTATATCATAACTCTTACAGATGCCATAGGTTTCTTTCGTTTCAGACATAAAAAAATTAACAGTATTATCCATCATACGAAAATCCTCTTTGAAGATAAGTATTTCCAATGGACTACTTTTATAATTCATTTGAAAAATAAACATTTTCTAGAAGACCAGAAAAGGCGCCTCATGTGAGCTGTGACATCCCTGAATATCGCACCAAGAGCTCCTGGTGACTAATGATCAGGACTGAGGCCCCGCGTGATACCTCGTTGCTTACCTCTATTTCCTCCTTCCCTTCCTCCTCCTCCTCCTCCTCGTCGTCATCTCCTCCTTCACTTCCTTCCTCCTCCTCCTTCCCTTCCTCCTCCTCCTCCTCGGTGTCTCCTCCGTCACTTACTTCCTCCTCCTCCTTCCCTTCCTCCTCCTCCTTCGCTTCCTCCTCCTCCTTCTCCTCCTCGTCTCCTCCTTCACTTCCTTCCTCTTCCTCCTTCCCTTCCTCCTCCTCCTCGTCGTCGTCTCCTCCTTCACTTCCTTCCTCTTCCTCCTTCCCTTCCTCCTCCTCCTCCTCGTCGTCTCCTCCTTCACTTCCTTCCTCCTCCTCCTTCCCTTCCTCCTCCTCCTCCTCGTCGTCTCCTCCGTCACTTACTTCCTCCTCCTCCTTCCCTTCCTCCTCCTCCTCCTCGTCGCTCTCTCCGTCACTTACTCTCTCCTCCTCCTCCTTCCCCTTCCTCCTCCTCCTCCTCGGCAGTTCCTCCGTCACTGGCTTTCCTCCCTCCTCCTTCCCTTCCTCCTCCTCCTTCGCTTCCTCCTCCTCCTTCTCCTCCTCGTCTCCTCCTTCACTTCCTTCCTCTTTCTCCTTCCCTTCCTCCTCCTCCTCGTCGCCGTCTCCTCCTTCACTTCCTTCCTCTTCCTCCTTCCCTTCCTCCTCCTCCTCCTCCGTCACTTACTTCCTCCTCCTCCTTCCCTTCCTCCTCCTCCTCCTCGTCGTCTCCTCCGTCACTTACTTCCTCCTCCTCCTTCCCTTCCTCCTCCTCCTCCTCCTTCTCGTCTCCTCCGTCACTTCCTTCCTCCTCCCCATCCTCCTCCCCCTCCTCGTCGTCGTAGTCTCCTTCTTCACTTCCTTCCTCTTCCTCCTCGTCTCCTTCACTTTCTTCCTCCTCCTCATTCCCTTCCTCCTCTTTCATCTCCTCCTCCTTCATCTCCTCCTCCTCGTCTCCTGTTTCACTTACTTCCTCCTCCTCCTCCTTGTCTCTTCCTTCACTTCCTTCCTCCTCTTGCCTTTGCTTGATCACCATCATCATCATCCTCTTTTTCTACTTGTTTCTCCTCCTCCTCCTCTTCTTCTTCCTTCTCCTCCTCCTCCTTTTCTTCCTTTTCCTGTTCCTCCTCTTATTTTACTCCTTCATTCTTTCTCTTTCTGATTTCACCATGTAACCACATCTCTTCCTCCTCCTACTTCTCGTCTTCCTACTCCTACTTCTCTTCCTACTCCTACTTCTCCTCTTCCTACTCCTACTTCTTCTCTTCCTCCTCCTACTTCTCCTCTTCCTACTCCTACTTCTCCTCTTCCTACTCCTACTTCTCCTCTTCCTAGACCTACCTTTCCTCTTCCTACTCCTACTTCTCCTCTTCCTACTACTACTTCTCTTCCTACTCCTAGTTCTCCTCTTCCTACTCCTACTTCTCCTCTTCCTACTCTTACTTCTCTTCCTACTCCTACTTCTCCTCTTCCTACTCCTACTTCTCCTCTTCCTACTCCTACTTCTCCTCTTCCTACTCCTACTTCTCCTCTTCCTACTCCTACTTCTCTTCCTACTCCTACTCCCTTCCCCTACTCCTACTTCTCCCTCTTCCTACTCCTACTTCTCCCTCTTCCTACTCCTACTTCTCTTCCTACTTCTCCTCTTCCTACTCCTACTTCTCCTCTTCCTACTCCTACTTCTCCTCTTCCTACTCCTACTTCTCCTCTTCCTACTCCTACTTCTCTTCCTACTCCTACTTCTCCTCTTCCTACTCCTACTTCTCTTCCTACTCCTACTTCTCCTCTTCCTACTCCTACTTCTTCTCTTCCTACTCCTACTTCTCCTCTTCCTACTCCTACTTCTCCTCTTCCTACTCCTACTTCTCCTCTTCCTACTCCTACTTCTCCTCCTCCTCCTCCTTCTCCTCTTCCTACTCCTACTTCTCTTCCTCCTCCTACTTCTCCTCTTCCTACTCCTACTTCTCCTCTTCCTACTCCTACTTCTCCTCTTCCTACTCCTACTTCTCCTCTTCCTACTCCTACTTCTCCTCTTCCTAGACCTACCTTTCCTCTTCCTACTCCTACTTCTCCTCTTCCTACTACTACTTCTCTTCCTACTCCTAGTTCTCCTCTTCCTACTCCTACTTCTCCTCTTCCTACTCTTACTTCTCTTCCTACTCCTACTTCTCCTCTTCCTACTCCTACTTCTCCTCTTCCTACTCCTACTTCTCCTCGTCCTACTCCTACTTCTCTTCCTACTCCTACTTCTCCTCTTCCTACTCCTACTTCTCCTCTTCCTACTCCTACTTCTCCTCTTCCTACTCCTACTTCTCCTCTTCCTACTCTTACTTCTCCTCTTCCTACTCCTACTTCTCCTCTTCCTACTCCTACCTTTCCTCTTCCTACTCCTACTTTTCCTCCTCCTCCTCCCTCCTTCTCCTCATTCCCTCCTCCTTTTCCTCCTCTTCCTTCTCCTTTCTCTGCTCCAACTTACCCACACTGCACTGAACTACCGATATTTTCGAAATGTATAGCACCTGCGAACTCGTTTTACCCCTTTACGACCTAATCCCCCCCCCCTCCGCCTCTCTTCCCTCTCCCCCTTTCCCCTAGCTCCCCTCCTCCCCTTCCCCTCTGTATTACCTCTCACTATCTATTCCTCTCCACCGTTTTTTCTTATCGTCCTCTTCCCTAACCCCCTCCCCTTATTACTCTCTCTATCCCCCTCCTTGCCTTCCCCTTTCCTCCCCTTTTCCCCAACTTCCCTCCCCCAACCCCAAATACCTCTTCCTTTCTCTTTCCCCCTTCCCCATCCTCCCCCTCCATCTCCCTTCCTCATTCCCCTTCCCCATAGTGCCCCCAACCCGCCCCCTCTTCCCTCTCTCCCCCTCCATCCTTCTTCCTCATCCCCCCCCCCCTCCTTAAATACCCCCACCCCCAACCTACGCACCCCCTTCCATCTCCTTCCTTGCCTCGCGTGTCCTCACTAACGCGGGTATAAACACAAGAAGCCTCCCGGGGGCTTGAAGTCCAGGCCTGGAATCCACTCTGTGCAAAGGCTGGGAGGGACATTGTTTTGCTCTTTTTTGTTTCCTTTCTTTTCTCTCTCTCTCTCTCTCTCTCTCTCTCTCTCTCTCTCTCTCTCTCTCTCTCTCTCTCTCTCTCTCTCTCTCTCTCTCTCTCTCTCTCTCTCTCTCTCTCTCTCTCTCTCTCTCTCTCTCTCTCTCTCTCTCTCTCTCTCTCTCTCTCTCTCTCTCTCTCTCTCTCTCTCTCTCTCTCTCTCTCTCTCTCTCTCTCGCTCTCTTTCTCTCTCTCGCTCTCGCTCTCATTTCCCACTCTCCCGCCTTCTATCCCTCCCAACATTTCCACTTTTCTCTCCCCCATGCCCCTTCTTCATCTCCTTTCTCAGTATCTCTGTCTCCCTTCCTCTCCTCTTTCTCCCTTTTTTACCCACCCGTTAAACTCTTGGTCTTGCACGGAGCGATCAAGAAGGAAAAAAAAGGTCTCACATTGAACATGGTTTCTGTGCTTCTTCCGCCAGCTTGTCCCTGTTTGCGGCTTGGTACAATTGCGGCCCATTTCTCTGCCGAAAGCAAGGTGACAAGAGAATAGAGAGAGGGAGGGAGGGAGGGAGGGAGGGAGAGGGAAGGGGGGAGGGAGGGAGGGAGGGAAAGGGAAAGAGGGGGGAGAGAGGGAGAAGGAAGGTAGGAGGGAGGAAGGGAGAGGGAAGGAAGGAGGGAGGGAGGGAGTGGGAACGAGGGAGGGAATGAGGGAGGCAGAGGGAAGGAGGGAGGGAGGGAGGGAGGGAGGAAGAGGGAAGGAGGGAGGGAGAGGGAAGGAAGGAGGGAGGGAGGGGAAAGGTGGGGGGGGGGAAGGGAGAGGGAGAGGGAAAGAGAGAGGGAGAGGGAAGAGGGAAGGTGGGAGGGAGGAAGGGAGAGGGAAGGAGGGATGGAGGGAGGGAAGAAAAGGGAGGAAGGGAGAGATGATGGAAAGAGAGAAAGGATGTATGGAGAGGGATAAGAAGAGGGAAGTAGGAAGAAAGGAAGGGAAGGAGAGAGAATGAGAGACATACTTATAAACAGCCATAAGGTGATCCTCTAGCAGGTGATTAACCTCACTGAAACCGAGTTCGACATTCCCTCCTTGTAAGAAAAAAAAAAAAAAAGAGTAGAGGAAAACCATGTTCTGCACCAAGCCAAGGCAATCCAAAGCAAGCCTCAACCCACAACAGGCCCTCTGTCTACGCCCTCTGATGAATGGTTCACGCCCTCCTTAAGCCGGGAGTTTCTACTGAGGGGACCACGCCTTTAGTAATGGCTGTTTAAGCCCCCTCCCCCCCCGAAGTACGATTCCCCTACATGGTCCCCTCCCACCCCTGGTGATGAGTGGGACACGCCCCCTCAGGACCTTGCGAGGGAGGGAGGGATGGCCGGTCGGCGGGGGTCATAGGTGGGGAGCGAGGAAGGGAGGGGGATGGAGGGGGTTGAGCCGAAAGAGGAAGTCTGTGGATGATACAGAGAGGACATCCTGGCCGTGTCGCTCTCGGGAGGGTGTTCGTTATAATATTTACGGCGCGAGGAGGCAGGACTCTTACTTTATATCGCCCGACGAAATACGCTCCGGGCGCATACCAGGATTTACTGTAACGTCTATTAAAGAGAAGCGTCTGACGTTCGCTGACACTCGCCGGCAATGGAGTGAGACACAGAGGCGAGAGACGGTCGGGAATCAGTGCCTCACCGTACGTCGCCACATGAATCACCCGGAACGCTGTTCGCTGCAGGCGCGAGCGGTCGTTGTCCGGAGGCATGGCAGCTTATACAGCCAGTCTAACGGAATCAGCAATGCGTAAATCTACGGCTGCAAACGTCCCTTTTCGCGACAGCGCTGTAAATATGGGTGCGCGGACGACTCGGCGCTCGTTACGCAGGCATTAAGCTCAAAGGAGAACATACGAATCCGCGAGACGAAGCTCGTTGTTGCAGTCGTGGCGAGAGGCGAGCGGTGCTCCAGGGCGCCCCGGCACCTGCGACGCCCTTGGAAGGCTCTCGCGCACCCAGGGCCTCCATAATCGCTGAAGAAATTTGTGAGCCTTAAAGAGGACAGACCTGGAGGCTGATCATGATAGATCGACGTACTGATGCTGAGATACCTGGTGCGGATTCAACCTTTCAGAAATGTTTGGACTCACTTTTCCTTCTTTCTCCTCTCTTTCTTTTTTATTCCCTCACGCTCTTCCTCCTCCTGCCCCGTCCCGGCCCCCTTCCCCCGTTCCCGTTCCCCTTCCCCTCCTCCCCTTTCCATCTCCTTCTATCTCCCGAGACAGTTAACGACCTGCCGGGGGACGCGATTCCTCGGAACACAAAGATTTTTCTCAGGAAAAGTTGTTGCAGGAGGCTCTTGCAATTAACGCCTCCTCCTTATCAGTCATACCCTTGGAATTTCCCGACCCGAATCGCCGCTCGTGTGTCTCCGGCTCCTGCGGGATTACGACGGATGAAATGCTCGATTTGTCACAGGATTATCGACTTAATTACTCTTCTTAGGGACGTCGAGAGTGAAAGCGTGTGTGCCTCTGACATCGCGAATGGCTCACTTTGACAAAGCATTGCAGAGCGGATTTAGGGATTTATCTTTAAAGGGCTATCATCTTTGTGTTCACAGAAGGGGCGGGTTTTTTATTTGCATATTATCTTAAATACCATGAGGTTCGTTGACCTTGTTGTAGTTTATCCTTATTTTTTTCTTCCAGGAATAGACCTCCGCAGACGTTCGTAAGAGTCCATGTCCTTGTCTCTGCAAGATGCAAAAGGTATGATAATGCAATTTTCTGTCTACAAAGCTCAGAACATGTTTGGTGGGCTTCAGGGTGGAAAGGGGGGAAGGGGGAGGGGAGGGGAGAGGTGATGGAATGAGAGGGAGTAAATGGATGAAAGGGGTAGGGAAGGAATGGAAGACTAGGAGGGGGAAGAGGAGGAGGAGAGGAGGAAGAAGATGAAAAGGAGGAGGAAGGGGAAGGAGAGCGGTTAGGAAATGGGCCAAAGACAGAGGGGAGAAGGAGCGAGGGGGGAGGGGGGTATGAAAGGAGCTGGAGGGAGAGGGAAAAAAAGGAGGGTCAGACAAGGTCACGAGAAAGTTCTAAATTGAGTAGAGCCAGGCTGGAGGGGGAAAATGAAGATAGAGTCCCAGAGGAGACATGCAACAACTTCTCAGTTGCAGTGCCTTTGCGAGATAGAGATACGTTCCCTATCTCATGAAAAAATAGTAATAAATCCCATCCTTGGCATATATCAGCTAATATAATTCAATTCACCTAATACTGTTGTAATAAGTGACATGTATACGTGAAGCTTATAAATATACATACAGATTAAATATTTAAGAAATAGATAAAAAAATAAATAAATAAACAGAGAGAAAGACAAAATGCCCGTACAAAAAATGAAACCCTAAAAACTGAAAAGAAAACAGAAACTTTCGAGAAATGAAAAAGCTAAATAGGAGAGAGGAACAACAATATCTATAAGAGCAACAAAACACAACGTTCTGTAAAGCCTACGCGATTAGCCTTTCCCGGACAATCGAAAATCCGGTTTTATCTATTCGGATGAACATCAGTGACGAAGCAGGAAAATTTTAGCGGACCTGGTGAGGATCTTTCAGTTCTCCACTGTTTCCGTTTTGGATAAAGCTAACTCGAGATTC
>BOPN01008611.1:34468-42808 GCA_017312705.2 Penaeus japonicus | reverse complement strand
ATCCATATATGTATGTGCGTGTGTGTGTGATTGTGTGCGTTGTTTGCCTCTTTGTGTGTGTGTGTGTGTCTGTGTGTGTGTGTGTGTGTCTGTGTGTGTGAGTGTGTGTGTGTGCCATTGTGTGTGAATGTGAGTGTATGTGTGCCTCTTTGTGTGTGTGTGTGTGTGTGTGCCTGTGTGTACGTGTGTGTGTGTGAGTGTGAATGTGTGCGTGTGTGTATGTGTGTGAGTGTGTGTGTCTGTATGAGTGTGTTTGTGTGTGTCTGTGTGTGTATATATTTATATATATGTATATATATATATATATATATATATATATATATATATATATATATATATATACATATATATGCATACATATACACGTAAATATATATGTATATATACATATATATACATATACATACATATATGTACATACATATGCGTGTATGTCTGTGACTAAGTACCTGAGTGACTGCGGGAAAAAGAGCGAGCGAGCAAGAGAGAGAGAGAGAGAGAGAATGTACGTGTGTGTGTGTTTGTGTGTGTGGCTGGGTCGGTATATATATATATATATATATATATATATATATATATGTGTGTGTGTGTGTGTGTGTGTATGTGTGTGTGTGTTTGTGTATGTGTGTGTGTGTACATAAACACACACACATATATATATATACATATATATATATATGTATATTTGTATGTATATTTATAAATATGTTTATATATATATACACACACAAACATACATACATACACACAAACATACATACATATACACAAACATACAAACAAACAGTCGTACACATAGAAATACACATTCAGTCATGCAAATACTTACACACGCACAACCGTAAATACACACATACTCTCTTTTTCTCTCTCTCTCGCACACACACACACAGAAACACACATAGCAAACACACATAACAAACACACACGCGCTCACACGCACTTTCTCTCTCACTCCCTCTCTCTAACACACAAACTTACTCAAATTCTCCTAATCTCTCATATATTCACTCTCTATCTCTACCTTATCTTTCTCTCTTTTTCTCTCTCTCATCCATAAAAAATACAAAAACCCATACAAACGCACAAGCAAAAACATGCAACAAACAAACACAAACACATAAACACTCACCAGACGTACCCACCAAGCCACACACACATATATACACACACTAACACAAACACAAACACGCGTACATTTTCTCTCTCTCTCTCTCTCGCTCTTATTTCCTCACTCACTCAATCATTTAGTCACATACACACACACACGCACGCACAAATACACACTTACACACACACACACACACACACACACACAAACTCACATAATCACACTCACACAGACACATACACACACACATATATATATATATACATACATATGTACTGTATATATACATACACACACATAAACTCACATACATATGTATATATATGTATATATATACATATATATATATATATATATATATATATATATAGATATATATATATATATATACATACACACACGCACACATATATGTATATATATATATATTATATATATATAATATGTATATATGTATATGTATATATAATGTGCGTGTGCGTCTGTGTGTGTGTGTTAAAGGTGGGAATTGAAAATATTGTCATAAGTGGGTAATTAGTGAAATTGTCAAAAAACTTCAAATTGCTCAACTACAATACCTTTTTTTTCAAGATTCCTTCCGCTTTCCTGGTTGCAAATGCTACACCGCATCTCACCGCATGTCTTTGCCATCTCTTGGCAAAGACATCTTAGTATTAGTGTGATATACTGAAAAACAAATATTGTCATTCGAAACTATGGCAATTAGTTGAGCTCATAGTTGTTGCATAGAAAACTTCTGTGAGACATGCCTTGTACTCCCTGTTTATAGAAGATCATTGGAAAGGTTTTGTCATAGCAAAGTTCTTAGAATTAGAAGGGTTGAGTTCACATGTAATGAATTTTGAGCGAATGTTGGAGACCACCGCTCTGAGGATTCTAACACGTGGCAGGTTGTGCTTGTTTGTAATATCATATGTGAACTCATCAACAGTGATGCTAAAGGAAGGGTAATGTTCATAATATATTTAATGTAACTGACTCTCGACTGACATTACCCGGATCCACAAATTATGAGTGGTATTTGAGAGGTAATTTTAATATGGGGCATGACTTTGCAAAGGTCCTTAGAACTTCATCTGTCTTCATATAAAATGGAAAGCGCTTGTCGGTTTCTCATGCCGGTGTCAGATCTGTTGGAGAACATCCCTGTGTCTACACAATGCTACCCTTGGATGGCCCCTGTGGAATGAACTCTATCATGCTTCATAATCTAAAGGCTGCCCAAGTGACACAGCAAATGAACATTAAAAACGCATACATATACATTATGTAGGATGGACCAGTGCTATTCTTCGCACACATGGGACCGAGTCGGCATCTAGCAACGGCAAGTAAGAAGGCGGCTCCGACCCAACCTCCCATACAGTGTTATTTCCATGGCTGGGCAACACTCCATCATTGCCTAAAGCTTGTCAGAAGTCTTTCAGTTGTCAGTTTGGGTCTTTATCATCGGCTATCTATGTACATAGCACACAGGGTAATCAGTGCTCATGGTTCTTGCCACGAAAAACTAAACCAGGATGATTTGGATTTCAAGGGGAAGTGAACTTGTTACCGGGGCGATTTTTTTTTATTAACTCTCCCTTTCCATCGTATAATAATTACGACCTGTCCAAGAATTCCAGTCCGGTGAAAATGTGTTAATTCACATAAGATTTTCAGTCTTCCTTTACGTACTTGTGGCAGACATGATTATTGAATCATCTGTTGCCCTGCATTATCTTCCAGAGAAGGTTTTCAGACAGTTGTTCATCACTTTCAGCACTAGGTTTTAATATTTCCAAAAAATGTGATTACATTGAGTGATTTTTTAAATCTCCATGTTTTAAGAACGGCAACACGCTCCAGCATGTCGATAAAATGTCGGAAAAAATGAATTGTATATGCATTGTATCATGAAAGTTGTGTCATGGGAGGAGTGTTATGGAGATCGCAAATGCATAAAACACCAAGATACAGAGAATTAACGATTCCTCTCCTGGCGTAGAGGATGTGATAAAACAAGAGATGCATGTACATTCTGCTGTGAATAGATTGCCTGTGCACTGAAAATAAGAAGTGGGCAGCGGAACAATCAATCCAGGTGGCTAAAAAAGAAAGCTCGCTGTCGACCTCCCTTCCCCCTTGAATAGATGAAGGAAGAGTCGGTTTAGCTTCCTTTGGAAATCCAGGAAAATTGAAGGATCATAAGACCAGAAGTCAAAGACATCGTCAGTGCACCCAAACCAAACAAAGCTAAGAGCCGAAGTAGGATGGAATGCTAAGATTAGAGGGAGATGAACCCATAACACTGCCCAAGGTCCGATAATGGAAACGTCTTCGAAGGAAAAGAAATCAGACTTCTCACACAGACGGATCAATTAGAGGAAGACACTCAGTGGGCAGAGGAAGACGAACGACCTCTGAAGAAAATCACACACACACACACACACACACACACACACACACACATACACACACACACACACACACATACACACATACACAAGTGCGTATGGAAAATGAAATTGTTTTTATATTTCTATTTACACTGTTTATTTCTATATTGTAGATAAATTACTGGTCGTGCTTCTGTGGCCATAGTTTTATACAAAATGTAACAGAGAAATTGAAAAGAAGATAGAACCATAGATACCAGTTTCTAGAAAATAATATAAAAAAATTAGCTTTGTTTAGTCTCATATCAATTACATTATATACCCCTCTTCCCCGGTACGTTTTCTCTTACGCGTGTAACAAGAATTAGCACATGGACTGTAGGCATGGCGAATGTATTATTTTTGGGCTGAAGCACCCCTTTTCTTTTCTGTCTTTATGTATTGTATTTCTTTATGTCTTCCTTTTTATAATGGTAAACAGGGAAATAATATATACAAGTAGGGACGAAACATCAGTTATGGCGACAGTGAATAACTAGTAACAATGAATATTCAAACCAGTATCAGTTATTTTTTAAAGATGAATAACATTTGTGTGTTAAGATATCGTAAACATTTCGTAACCTTCATTATCTTAAGCATTCAGGTGATCCACTAAATGCGTCATGAAGGCCTATACAAAAACTGATTCTTTGTATCTAGCAAAGTGCCTGTCATCACAACACTGTCTCCGCCACTGTCTTACCCTTGAAGTATTGTAATTGCGTTGTACTGGAAGCACTTGCTACATAACACTGACAAAGGCAAAGGGATATATTCTATGGGTCATCGTATAAACCTCCATGTTTCTTCGCATATCTATTCATGTTCATATCTAATAATTCACATTGTGTTTATTAAGATTACTGTGTATTTTTTCGTTTTTTTTTCTTTGAATGAGCTTTTCTTCTGATCTTGTTTACATAATCGTTTTTCTTTCTCTCTTTCGTGTTCTCTAATGTAGGATTGTGGGTTAAAACCAATAGTAGTTGAATTAAAATGATAAAAAAATGCGAAAAGCCAAGTGACAAATGTCTATAACATGAAAAATGACTTTTGAAGTAGACGCGTTCTCACTATTGCTTCTGATGCTACAACTGGGGCTAATGAGGATGGGGATCATAATGATAATGACAAGGGTGCTAGTAATGGGATGATGATAATGATAGTAGCAGTAGTAACAATAATAATGATAATGACAACCATACTCATTGGGTGGGGGCAGCAGGATGCGTTACTACCCTCAAGGTTTCTGAAGGTCCTCCATACATGTTTCAACTTCATGGAGAATTATGATATTATGTCATATAAAAAAACAACAACAGCATATGTAACGTTCAGTAAATGTCTATGGAATTGCTGAGTTTCTCTAATTATTTTCTGGAAATGCAAAATAATGCTCCTACATACTTCCTTTCTGTGTCAGTTTCCATCTTTTAACAAGGATATATATATATTTTTTTCATGAGTACTTTTTGATCTTTTATTTCATTGCCGTATTTTGATTCAATTACTTTCGCATTTTATTTCTCTCGTTTCCATTCTCCATACAAATAAGCTGCATAATTAAGTGTGGGCCAATATTTTAAGTCCAGTCACTGAGAACAGTTCAAAGACCCATCCTCTCTCCCTCCCTGCAGTGATTTTCAGTGGCGAGAGAGTTCATGCTCCAGGCACTTGTTGACAAAACCCCCAACCGAAAGATAGAGATAATTTCTCCGTTCTTTGTGGTGGTGTTGGCCCATGTATTGAAAAAGCAGATGTCGGGCATTTTCTTGAGATACGAGTGTTTTTTGTTTATTATATGATTAATTGATAAATTGTCAACCATTGATATGAGTATAACTATCGTGCACTAAGCTGTCCAGCCAGTTAACTTATTACTTTACCGAACACATTACACACCTTAATGCTGTGAAGTCATAATCGCGTTATTCATAACTTTTAAAAAATTCTTTATAGACCTGTAGGCATGAATTGATAACAAATATAAATACTCAGACACAGATGAAAAGGAGTGAACGAAGATTCAGTCACGGAAATCAAAGCTAATCATAGTGATATAACTTAATAACATGGTAAAAGGATAGAATTGATGAACATAGTAAAATACTTAAATAAATGATGACAACCACAGCTGCTTTCTTCCAGTTTTAATGCGACGTATTACATCATTAGGTGTGATAATGATGATGACACTAATAATTTTGGGAATGATGATGATATTGATGATCATAATAATTATAACAATAATAATATTGATAATAATAATTATTATAATCTAATGATAATACTGATAGTAATGATGGTACTACTACTACTAATGATAATCATAATAATAATAATGATGATATTGCTGATCATTATTATAGTCATGATAAAAGAATTGTGATGATTATGATCTTAATTTTGATGATAATTATAATGATAATAAGTGCTGACGATAATTATGATAGTGATAAAGACAACAATATCTTTATTGATAATAATTATAATGTTAATGGTGATAATGATAAGCATGATTAGCTGAACGTCGTTGAAAGTATAGGTGGCCATTTAATGATGATACATAAAAATGATTGTTTTTCAAACCGCAAACATGACCATTCTGAAACTATCGTCCCAATTTTTGATATAACAATCTTGTTATAATCTTATCGATAGAAAACGTTGACATAATAACTACTTTGAATACCATTGTACCATAAAATATATTCTCTTTTGTAACCTGACACGCATGCATTAATATCTAGTTGCACTGAAATGCTTTATGAGAGTCACTCAAATCTTCAACATCATATTGAGGATAAGCAATATTGATAGTAATAACAATTATGCATTTACTTTAGCAATTAGCTCTATTATAACGATAAAGTTTCATTAGGAGTCTAAACCGATGGCGCCGGATGACCTGTATAAGCTTCATGTCAGTGCTAAATGGGCCCATCTTGCATTAGCATGTAAAAATGCGTTCGTTTCTGATTGTGTCTGATTTATTTACAAATTATTGATAGTGTTATTGTTAGATAATCATTATTAGAATCATGGGCACCATTGTTATCATCTTGTGGTACATTTATATGGCATGAGATTCAAACATCAGATAGTATCTGCTTGTTATTTACTAAGCATCAATGTTATCAATGAAGTAGAATTATAACCATGATCATGATTATAATCATGCTGATGTTGATAAGCTATTGTTAAAGAAATAGATAGGTTGTGTGCTTATTTTCCCGTTCTTAGCTCAAAACTAATGTGATTAGCATATCATAGTCATAAAGATAACCAATTTCTAATGCTCTAGATGATTTTAATATAAAGCGTATTTTTCCTATTTCCACTTCAAATTACCGCATCCCTGATTGCGTAACATAAAGCGTAATTTTCGACATACAATATATCACATATATAAAAAACAAAACAGAAAACAACAATGTACTTTCCTCCTCCCAGAAACCTATGTTTTTTCCTCCACAAAGAGTGTAGTCCAAATGACCAGAAATTCTGAATTATACACTACAATATCAGTCTATTAAAACCTTCCTAAAGCCGTCGTAATGGATGTTACATATCTAACAATGAGCACAAACCCTCAATCCACCCATGTTTTAAAGCAATGATAATACAGGTGAGGTGTCGCACTCTCAGAAAATAATCCCAGAACGACTTCTTATAAGGTGCCATTGGGTTAAAGGACACTTTATATTTCTATTTGATGAGCACTTTCAATGGAGATACTTTAATAATAACAAAGACTTTTCACTGAATCTGTTTCATATATTTATTAGTGGTGATCTAAATAAAGCTAGTTGTATCATCAGATTATTGATAATTGGCCTCTGACGTTAGTATATATAAGACGTTTTAAAATTACCTTGATAGCAAACAATGTAGGCTCGTATTGCGCATTTGACGTCGAGGCCACACAAAGTCGAACCACACCCGTCTGTTTGTTATTTTGCTTAACAAGTATTTTCATGGTACATCGCACTTCTGTTGGTCTTGTAACATTTTATTTGATTAATATATTACTATTTTTTAAAACAAATTAAAGGATGTCATACATGCATATATCTAATGATCATATCCAGTTATTTATAGTGTGAGAAATTACATAAAACGCAAAACTCTGCAATTTCAAAAGAATATAATATCAGGCACATTGCACATGTTAGAGGTTATTATGCAGAAGTATACGACAGAAGCTGATCTAGCCTGTGCATGAATTAGAAGATGAGGATTCCGACTGATTTCATAGGTTTTCGATCAGCTAGATTTGATGTTAGTTGAAGCAGATGATGACTCGAGGTAAGACTTCTTGAATAACACATGTCACTGTTTTTTAAGGGTAGAATGATGTCATGAAAGTTATTAAAAAAAAGGATTATAATAACTACATGATAATTCTAAATGTATTATGTTATATTGCATATTGTTTATATTGAATGCTCAGATTTCTGAATTACATTGATTAGAACTCGTTTGTTCATTGATAATGGAAAATATATTACTCAGTTAAAAAGGCTTTCTATATGTGTAAGGTTAACCACTTATTACGAGCATGTAATATTTGCAAATTGGAAGCTATGACAACTTACTCTTTAAGTATTGAATAATTGTCTAAACCCTAAGAAAAAAGTTTATATTGAGGCTTCCAATTCAAAGATTTTCTAATTGTTTCCAATCATTAATGAATTACGTTTTATGATTAATTCAGTGCATCATGACATAGCAATCATGACATTAGGCATTTTTCTTATAATCATACTACGAATGATATACATAAAC
>BOPN01008611.1:16968-21968 GCA_017312705.2 Penaeus japonicus | reverse complement strand
TCTCACAGTTGAAAAGATTTCCTCAAGTCTGCATAAACAGATAACCTACATGACACACTTTCCAAAGTGTAGCAGCATCAAGTGAAGGCAGGCGTGCGCACATCTAATTAACACAGATATTTGTCAACATAAATGGTTTTCAAAAATATATATATAAATCGGTATTCGAATTGCTTTGAAGTATGAAAAATAGATAAAATGATATCTTACTGAATTATGCAAAGGTAATTATGAAAAAAAAGGATTGTATGATTATTTCAAATCTCTTATTGATAACAGATGTAAAAATGGCAGTGCCAACTCCATGAAGAACATACCATTAATGTTTACTAATGAAATACCTGAAGACAAGAGAGGAATTGAAATGAAAACCTTAGAAGTCTTGAGCTCAGGACGACATAAATAAAGAAACGCAAAAGTTTGGCCTAAATTTGAGTAACAATTTGTCTCTCATTGTTTATTCGGCTTCACGGCCTGCACGTGAGCGCTCATAAGTTTGCATTCTTGCTTTGTTTCTTGCTGTTTGAGGGCGCTGCTACAGACTTTCATAGTTGTGTATCTTTGGAAGACGATTGAACGCTGTCTTAGTCTTAGTGATTTGTGCTAGTTTACTCATTACTCCAGATTCATTCGTTTTTTTTTTTTTTTTTTTTTTTTTTTTTTTTTTTTTTTTTTTTTTTTTTTTTTTTTTTTTTTTTTTTTGCTTTTTTTTTTCTTTGATATCGAATCTCGTTCCATTTTTTTTTTTTCAGAGATAATTCTCAAATGCCAAACAGAATTTCCCTTTACGAGCCATCCGATTTTGTACCCAGGAAGTTTTAGGCTCGTTGTCCCAAGCGCGTTTTAATGACCGAACTTCATTCAGCTCTCACCCATAAAAAAAACAAAAAAACAGAACTCATTCAACAAACACCTCTCACCAATAACTAGAAATCTCTAACCGTCCAAAAAAAAAAGAAAGAAAGAAAAAGAAATTAAGATAAACTCATTCAACAACTCTCGAAAATAATCTGAAATCAGCACCGGGCCTAGTATAGCAAGCACCATGTAGGCGCGCATCTGATTGCAGTATCAACAGCTCATCAGTGTAGCGAGTGCATTGCTGTCGGGTGAGGCTGGGGTGTTTTTGACTGCGATCTGCCTGGTAATTGTGCATTTTATTGCGAGGTTACATGACCCTGCTACACACTTGTGCTATTCTTGTTACAGGCGAAGTTTCTTCAAGAAAAAAAAAATTTGTTAATCCATATTTGTTGATCAACATTGCAGGAGATTTAATTCATGGAAGACGGTTGTAAGAAAATTTGATTTTTTAGGGGGAGAAGGGAGGGGAGGTTGCAGGGCATCTCGTTTTGTTTAGATGATGTTCTTGCTATTATTTATTTGTAATTCAGTCAGTCTTAAATATCTTCAGGGCAGAAAATACAATTTTAAACTGATGCGTGCTGATGGTATAATCTTTATTTAATTGCTCCTAAGCTCAGCAATTAGTTCTGGAATGTTTATCTCTTAGAAGATACTCCTCTCGGGTATTAGTGGGAGGAAAAGTTCCATGCTTAGACAAAACTCACAAGATGATGCACATCGTCAGTTTCACACAAAATATTATTTTATAAAGTATACTAAATATGAAAGACCACCTATGGCAGAGTTCCGCCTTTTCCACACACAAACGCTGATCACCGTTGCAATTATTTGCCTTGGATCAATCAGCTGAAAAATTTGGCACAAAGGCGAGAATGCAATATTCTTTTATGGGACTAGTCAACCCATGGGCGTTCATTGGTTACTCGTGAAGTGTTCAGTACACTTCAATATTAGTGATACAAATGATGAAGATCATAATTATGATGAGAATAATGATAATAATACTAGTACTGATGGGAAGGTTAATGGTAATTCTGATAGGAATGAAACATTAACAGTATCAACAATGATAAATAGCATCATCATTTCCATACTGTTCATAATGAATGTGATAAGCGAATATATAATAACAGCAATGATAATGATTATGATAAAAAGCATTGGTTACGAGGACACTGCTCAAAGGATCAGGATAAGAACATGGATGATAATAATGATAATAGTAATAAAATAGTAATAGAAATAACAGCAACAATATCAGTAATAATGATAATAATAATGATTATAATAGTGATATCTAATACTACTACTAATGATAATCAGAAACATAATAACGATAATAACGATGATAATGATGCTAATAATAATGACAATAATAATAATGATGATTATGATAAGAAAATTGATAATAGCAATTCTCATACCGATATTAACATTAATGATGATACTGATAATAACATTGGTAAAAATAAGGACGTCAACATGATGTTGATGATGAATGTAATAAGCAAAAAATGACAACAACAATGATAATGATTATGTTAAAGTAGTGATAATGATAACGATGACATTACTCATAGTGATACTGATAAGGATAATAAGAATAGTGATGATAGTAATAATGATGATAATGCTACTACTACAGATAGTAATGATGACAACAATATTAGTAATAATAGTACTACTACTGATTATAATAACGATAATAATGATAATAAGGATAATGATGATAATAATGATTATAGTGGTGATCATTATAATGGTAATAATGATAATGATAAGAAAAATGGTAATAATGATAGTAATAATGATAAGAAAAATGGTAATAATGATAGTAATAATGATAATGATAATGATGATGATAATACCAAGGAAAACCATGATTATAATTATGATAACAATAAGGATAATAATGGTAATAATAATAAACAATAAGAATAATGATGATAATGGTAATAATAGTAATGATAATGTTAGTAAGGATGATAATGATAATGATAACAATGGTGATAATGATAATAATACTAATAATAACAATAACAATGGGACTACTACTACTATTACTAATACTTCTATTACCATAATTACTGCTACTATTACTACCAATACAACTACCTTACTACTGATAATGAAGATAATAATGATAAATACTGATAACAATAATGAGATAATTTCACTAGATAAATGGTAATAAGGATTTGCATGGCAATAGAATTACAGGGTGATAATACTGACAATGGTGACAATGATTATGATAACTTATAGGAACTGTTATGATAATTATGATGATAACAGTGATATTTATAATGATGCTACTACTACTAATACTAGTAGTGATAAAAATAATCATATTGATAACAAAAATAATCGTATTCATGACAAGACTATTAGTTATCAATAGCAGCAATGAGGATGATAATATAATAACTATGATAATGATAACAATTTTGATACTGATAATGATATTGATAATAACAACAAGAGATTAATGCTCATACCGATTATAAGGTCAATGGTAAAAGCTTTACGAACTAAAGAAAAACATTGCACATTATATTCCCTTTTCATAATTTTCTTGCACATTATTATCATATTTTGCTGATAAATTATTTATATTAACTTTTACCATGCCCTCCTTTAGCTTTGGATAATACATATACCATGGCAATAAAATATACTATATTTGGTACATCATTAAAGTCTAATCGGCATTCAACATTAATGAATTACCAACAACACAGTTTCCTAATTATACATTCTTCACGGCCATCGGAGCTATAATACATTCTGAATTTACCCTGAACTATTAAATCATTGCCATAAGCTATATCAGCCTTGGCCCTTCTTAGATTAAATCCGTGGCAGATGGTAATTAGCTTCATTAAAGATACATTACTTGATTTTTGCTTGTAGAGGAGACGTATATTTTAAGGTAAATACCATATGTAGTTTTTTTTCATAAAATTTCTATGACAATCTAACAAAATTCATTTGTAAAGGAAGTATAGAGGAAAATGGCTTATTTCCGACCTCTTCAATCAAATTTTCTCCCCCTTCCCCTCCTTCTCCTTCTAAATTCCCATCCTCTAACTTCCCCTCCCCCTCGCCCATACCCTTCCCCTCCCCCCTCCCCTCCCCTCCCCTCCCCTTCCCCTCCCCCATCCCATTTCTCTCCCCCCTTTTCTACAAGGCTGGGGAAATTGTAACGGACGCGTCTGAATTTAATTATCATTGAATTTACGTAAAATTCTGATCTTTTGCTTTTGAAGTTATTCATTCTCATGTTAGAATTACAGGTCAGTCGACTATCGTACAACAAACACACACACACACACATATATATATATATATATGTATCATTAAACATGTCTGTTAAAGCTACATCTTGAATTGAAAACATTATTGTAAAGAAAATGCATACAGACTTCTGTTTTTTTTGTCATCGTGATAATTCGCATTCAATGAATGAAAGATTACTTGTGGCGACTTGAGGATGTTTACCGAATTAAAAGATTACATTTAAGTGTTCTTAGCTTAGCTAAGACATGAACTATGGAAGAGAGAGAGAGAGAGAGAGAGAGAAAGAGAGAGAGAGAGACTGAGAGAAAGAGAGACAGAGAAAGAGAGAGAGAGAGAGACTGAAAGAAAGAGAGAGAGACAGATATAGAAAGAAAATCAACAAATGAATAAAAGTAATGGAATAAAAAAGATATCTAAAAAACAAAGTAGAACAGAGTAAACAGAAGAGACATCGTTATTGCATTTTTTTTACTTTATCAAGACATGATCAAAATATCACTATCAAATTTAGATCAAAATGCACACTGGGAGATTAATCACCTTCTAAGATAACTCGTTCCAAATGATAATCATGAGACATCTTACCGAGGTAATAAAAGCCGAATTATCATAATCAATACAGCTGTTTCGGACACATGTGGCTTGCTCGTGTACTTGTTTGGAAAAATGTTGGTTGAGCTTCTCGTAGGATCTTTGTTTTATGCATGGGAGCAATGTGGCCCTTAGCTGAGAGAATACACATATATATACATATATATATATATATATACATATATATATACATATGTATATACATACATACATACATACATACACACACACACACACACACA
>BOPN01008611.1:0-2500 GCA_017312705.2 Penaeus japonicus | reverse complement strand
TATCGGAAAATAAGTAACAGCAGTGACAGTGATAACAGGGATAGAAATAATGATGATGATAACACACCTAATTATGATGATACACAGGCGGTAATCGTAAAATAATGACAGCAACAATAATGATCATAGGAGGATATTTAAGGATTATTAATAAACAAGAAAATATCGAGCCAGAGAAATGCGCATCGAAAACCACCTGCCGAGGAATGCAACGAATCTTCGACCCTAATTAAACATTCTCACATGACTTCTGACGTCATGTTTCGCCACTAGTGTACCCGCGGACGATATGTATAGATTTATATGTGTTGATTTATATGTATGTTCATATATATATATATATATATATATATATATATATATATATATATATATATATATGTGTATATATTATATGTATATGTTATATACATATATATATGTATTTATATATATACATACATATATATATATACATACACATATATGTATGTATACTATATATATATACATATATATATATATGTATATATATATATATATATATATATATATATATATATATATATATATGTATATATATATGTATATATATATATATATATATATATATATATATATATATATATATATATATATATATATATATATATATATATATATATGTGTGTGTGTGTGTGTGTGTGTGTGTGTGTGTGTGTGTGTGTGTGTGTGTATGTATGTGTATGTATGTATATATGTATATATGTTTGTATGTATGCGTATGTATGTATCTCAGAGAGAGTTGGATTTAAGAATTAACGCTGCCCTTCAGGAACAATAATAACAATATGATAGAAATGAATAAACACACGATTTGATAAGTGAAATGAATCAAGGGCTTCAGTATCAATGACAACATTGCATAGCCACGCAACTCAACAAAACAAACAAATGACAAAGGAATCAAAGAAAAGTTTGGGAACAGCATTGATATTAATAGCGCGTAAGCAGGATTCAACGAGCAAAACGAATTAAAAAAAAAGTAAAACAAGATGGCAGAGCGGCCGACGCTGATGCAACACCGAATTATCGTCTGTGAGTCAAAACCAGGCGGCGATTGAGCTTCGTTGATGACACATCGTCGGGCATCTTGCAATACGCGTGTCTGTGTGTGAGTGTGTGTGCCCATCGTGCCACCTCAGCTCGGGGAGAAGGGGAGGGGGGTGGGGGTGGGGGTAGGAGGAGGGGAGAGGGAAGGAGGAAGGAGGGAGGATGGGGAGGGGGAAGAAGGGAAGGAGGGAGGGAGAGGAAGGGGGAGGGGAGGGGGGATGAGGAAGAGGGGGAGAAGAGGTAGAGAAGGGAAGAAGTTGAAGAGATGGAGGAGGGAGTGAGAAGAGGGGAAGGAGAAGGAGGGGCTGAGAGGAAGAGGAGAAAGGGGGAAAAAGCGGAGGAGGAGGAGGAGGAGGAGGAGGAGGAGGTCTGGCAGGTGACACAGATGAGGGAGAGCGTCTCACAAAGGTTATTTGTGGGTAGATTGTATAGGGTTCAGGTGTGTGGATGCGGGGCTTGGCGTTACCTGGCGACGGGTAGAAGGGTGATCAGGGTGACGGGGTTGGGCGGGGAGGGGGGGGGGGGCGCAGAGGTTAGGGTGACCAGGGTGGATGTTGCAGAAGGAGCGAGGAAGGGTGTCTTAGAAGTTAGCAATTGATGACGTGTTCCGCTGCGGAGATGATGGCTCATACGTCAAGGGTGAAGAGATAGGGCGAAGGTACGGAATCGAGGGTGAAACGCGTCAGACGACAGCGAAAGGGAGAAGAGAGTTAAGGGTGAAGAAAAAGGGCTGTAAATGAACCATTGAGCACGGCGGGTCTAATTTATGGCGCGTGTTCGAGTGTCGAGAATGTCATTAGCTTCTCCGCCAACACTCGATCTTGTTCTTTATTTTTCACTAAGAAGAAAAAAAGCTGCGTTACATTTTATGCTGCCTTCTCCTCTCTTCATTTCCATTTTGTCTTTTCTTTTATTTTCTTCTTTTTTTTCCCCCTTTCTTTCTCTTTCCCCTATTTTATTTATCCCTTCTTTTGTTCTTTCCTCTTAGTCACTGTTCCCCTTCTGTCTTTTTTCCTCGCTCTCTTTTCTCGATGTTTTTTTCTCCTCTTCCCTATTTTTCTTTCTCCTTTTTTTCCCTTTTTTATTTCTTTCCTTGATTTATTTTTCAGTCGTTTTTTTTATTTTACACTTTTCCCCCTCTTTCTTCCCACCCGTTCTCTTTCTCATTTATCTTGCCTCTTTCCTTCCCCTCTTTATTTATATCCATATCTTCTTCTTCTCTCCCTTTTCCCCTCACGTTTCATCTTCTGCGTTTCCCCCTCGTTTGTTTTTTCTTCTCTAGAAAAGAAGAAGAAGAAGAAGAAGAAGAAAAAGAAAAAGAAAAAGAAAAAGAAAAGAAGAAGAAGGAAAAGAAAAAGGAAAAGAAAAAGAAAAAGAAAAAGAAAAAGAAAAAGAAAAAGAAAAAGAAGAAAAGAAAAAAGAAAAGAAA
>BOPN01008610.1:0-7500 GCA_017312705.2 Penaeus japonicus | reverse complement strand
ATATTGATAGTCATGATAATGATGATGATACTAATGATAATAATATTAATAATAATGTAAATAATGATAATTATTTTATCATTGGCATCAATATTACTGGAATCATTGTTATCATTACAATTATCATATTATCACAATTATCCTTGTTGTGATCATCATAAGCAGTAGTAGTAACACTTTATTTAATTTTATCTATTTACTTTTATTATCATTTATATTTATCTATTTTTTTGTTATCAAAATGTATCATGACCACATAGTTATTATCATCTTTATGACTGTTATTCATATTCCGATCATTATCGTCTTGACTATGATTTTTATTAAATTTCTCCATTGTCATCATTTTTTTCTTGGTGTCATAATAACATATTCTATAGCTTTATTAACATTTTTCTATATTCATTTATATTTATTTATAATTAATATTATTGCACTAGTATTTTTGTTATTTATGTCTTTGATTTGACATAATATTGTTATACAATTATCATCATCACTATTATTCTCATTGTTATCATTTTTATCATCCTGATAATTATCATTTATTATTATCATTATTAGTTATAGTAGTAGAAGTCATAATGCTGCTGATGTTGTTGCAGTTATTTATATCTTACTATTATCACTATAATCATGGTCATAATGATGATAATGATAATGATAACAATGATGATAATGATAATGACTGATTATGAAAACAATGATAAGATTTACTATTACCACCATTACTATTATCATAGTTATCAATAATAACAACTTTTCTGTCATTATTATTAAAACATCTATTACTGCTATTGCTATTATCAGTAGTACTGATACAATAGTAATGATTAGGAAAATATGATAATGATAATCATAATAACAATACTAAAGATAACAAAATCAACAACACCAATGATCATTATTTCTTCACACTCCTGTTTTCAATATTATTAACAACACTATCTTTGTTCCTTATTATTTTTTACGTTATTATTGTTATTATCATCACACGGACTAAAGTGAGGATTGGTATTATCATTAGTTGTAAGCGTTATTATCATTATCCTATTCTGGAAATAGTGCATATGAGTAATGAATAAGAATGACTCCAGTCAAGTAGGTATTAGTCTAACGGTCTCACATACCTTCTGATTATGTAGCTATTGTGTTGCCATTTCAAAAGGATTAATTTTTTTCTTAATCATTATCATTACAAACATTATCATTATTGTTATTTCTTTTTAATCTTTTTATCATTATCTTTGGTATTATTGTCCTAATTAAAATTATTATCATCATTGAATAACAAAAATTGATATTACTAATATTAGTGGTAATACTATTTCTGATAATAAAAATGATATTAATGATGATAATAACGGTAATACCAATAATGATAATAAGGTTTATAATGGTGATAATGATAATAATAATGGCAATATTCATGATGGTAATGGCTATCATTATACCACTAATGACAAAAGTAATGTAAATTATGAGGAAAAGGAAAACAAAATATATATACATATAATAATTTTCTTTATTATTAATATCAATAGACAAGATATGATATATGATATTGAGAATGATGATATCATTAATGATATAGATGATTATAGCCATAACGATAATGACTGATGATAGTAATGGTGGCAATAGTGATAACAACAAAAACAATGATTGTGATCATAAAGATTATGATAATGATACTAATAACAACAACAATAATAATAATAATAATAATAATGATAATAATAATGACAATCATGATGATATGAAAAATACCGATGATAAGAATAATGATGAAAAAGAAATGAAAATAACAATGGCAATGCCAATGGTTATAGTAATGAGTATGATAAAAGTAATGGTTTTCATGTGAAATAATGATAATGAAAATAATAGTATAAAAACGTAATAATAACAGCATAGATGATGATAGAATTTACATTAGAGATGATATTGATAATTATGATAATACCAATAGGATTAATGATGTCATATGTAATAGTACTACTAATAATGATAATAATAAAAATGATGATAATAATGATAGCAATAATAATTATTATTGTTACAATGATAATAGTAATGATAATAATAATGATACTATTAAAGATAATGCTAATAATGATAATGATAATACCGATGATATTAACAAAAATGATAATAATGATAATAATATTAAAAATAAATAAGATTATAATGATAATAATAATGATAATAATAATAATGATGATGACGATGATGATAATAATAATAATAATAATGGTAATAGTAATAATAATAATAATAATAATAATAATAATAGTAATAATAACACTGATAATAATAATAATGATAATAATAATAATAATAACGAAAATTAGGATAATAACATTTTACAGTTATCATAATGATAATAATAATGATAATAATAATAACAATGATAATAGTAATAACATTTAGATTAATGATGATAGAAATATAAAATTGATGATACTCAATTATGATGATCAAGATGAAAAAATAAAATAAAAATGATGGTAATAACAACAACAGGAAAATTTATCTAATTAATGATTATAGAAAAGATGAAAATATTACTTGCTATCATCATTATTATTTATAAAATTATATTGATGATCATTTCCTTCTTGATATCATTATCATCAGCATCGTTATTATTACTATTATTAGCAATGTTACTTTTACTATTGATGTTGTTGTTTCTATCATAAGTAGTAGTAGCAGTATAAACCTATCATTATTAATCATGATTTGGAGGGTAACCATAGCCATGATAACAGTAATAATGATAATGACAATTATAATGATGATGCTAATGATGATAACAACAATAGTGATAGAAGTGATGATAACAGTATTAATGATAACAAAAATGATAATAATGATAATAGTAATAATATCAATAATGATACCGACAATAATGATAATAATAATAATGATAATTATCATAATAATAATAGTAATAACAATATGATGATGAAATTAATGACAATAATAATGAAGATGAGCATGACAGTTTTCATGATAATAGAAATAATAATTGAAAAGAACTAAAAATGATAATAGCGATCAGTAATGATTTTTTTGTGGTAATGATAATGAGGATGGTAAGGATGACGGTATAATTAAGAATGATGATAATAATGACAATAACAACAGCAATGATAATGATGATAGATATATTGATGATAATAATAAAAACAACAAAAAAATTAATAATGATAGTAATGTAGATAATGATTATAATAAAATTAATGATAATAGCGTTCATAATAACGATTTCAATAATTTTGATAATAATAATAATAGTAATAATAAAGATGTTAATGATATTAATAATATTTATGATACTGGCAACAATGATAACGAAAATGATAATATAGATGATATTAATAATCATATTGATATTAATGAAAAATTGATTAACATGATAATAATGAAAACTATCATAATGTTAGAAATAGTAATGATGATAATATGAATAGCAGTAATAAAACGATTGCAATCAATAATGATGTTGAAAATGAAATAATGATACTAAGGATGACATAGCAACAATAAAGGCTAATAATATTTATAGACGATAAGAAGAAGAAGAAAAAACGATGATGATGATAATGATAATGGTAATAATAACTACAATGACGAGGAAAATAATAATAATGAAAATAATGATGGTAATAACAATAATGATAAAGATAGAAATAAAAATATTGATAAAATTTATTTTGATAATGATGGTAATAAAAATTATACTAATAATGATAATGATGAAAACATTAATAATGGGGATTATGATTGTTATCATTATAACTATGATTATCATTATCATCGTTATTGTTATAATCATTAATGTACTTATTGATGATTATGATCAAAGTAATTCCAATGATAATGATAATAATAAGAATAATTATTTTAAAAATTGGAAAAATTGATTGTTAATCATGATGATAATGAAAATAATGATGATAAAGATTATAATAAAGATAGTATTAACAAGTAGGATAATCATGATGATATCAATATCAATATCATCAATATTATTATTACTGGTAAATTCTATCAAATTATAATTGACATCGTAATGGTTTGTTATTATATTTATGATTATGCTTATAATTTGGGTCACAATGAATTATGATGATTGTGATGATAAATGCTATAGAACTAATAGGGGGGATAAAGGAGAGAAATGTCAATACTTGAAATGATATTGATGTAAACAGTTATAAGAACGATAATGATTATAATATTAATGATACTGATGGCAGTAATGATAATCGTGATAATGATTATAATAAGGAAATTGTAATGGTAATAATAATGATAAGAATAATGATAACAATAATAAGAATGATGATAATGATAGAAATGATAATATTAATGATAATAATAATAATAATAATAATAATAATGATAATGATAATAATAATAATGATAATAATAATAATAATAATAATTATTATTATTATTATTATTATCATTATTATTATTATTATCATTATTATTATAATAATAGTAATAATAATGATAATGATAATAATAATAATGATAATAAAAGTAATAACTATATCTAATAATAACGAGAATGATGATAACAATAACAATAATTATGCTAACAACAATAACCGTAATCTTAACATAATAGTGGAAATAATAATGGTGATGATATATCATTTAAATAACAATGATACTGATACTACTAAAATGATAGCAATAATGATAATGAAAATAATAATCTTAATCCTAATAATGATAATGATATGGTAATAGTGAAAATTCTTGGTAATGGTAATGATAGTAATGCAAATCATGAAAATTTTATTCGTAATGATAAAGGTACTTTGATGATATCAAAAGTGATGATAGTTATGATGATAATGATATAGAAAAGAGTGATGATAATATTAATGATCATAATATCTATAGCACTTGAAATAAATAAAACACAGATAATAATGATGGTAACATTTGTTAGAATTATAATAGTAATACAGATATAATGAAATTGATTATAACAATAATGATAATGATGATGATGGCAATTACAATAGTAATAACAATGATATTGACAGTAATAATAATAACTGTATTAACAACAATAACAATACTATATATATACTATATATATGATGAGATATAGATATAGATTAAAATGATATGCTTAGTCATAATAAAGCAATGATGTTAACAACGATAAAAATAGTAATGATAACATTGATGATGATGATAATCATCCTTATCCTCATCATCCTCATCATGTAATGATACAAATGATTATTGATTATAATGATAAGCATGATAAAATGACAATGATATTATTATTGATATTATCATCATTATCATTAGTTTTATCATTAGCTTTATCATCAATATAATGATCTTATTCTTAGTATCATTATCAATACCATTATCATTATTATCAATATTGACATTCTTTTCATTTTTTCATGTTTATCAAAAATAAAAAAGTAATTGTAACAATAATAGCAGTAGTAATAATGTCAATAGCAATAATAATCATAGTAAAAAGAAAACAATAATGATAATGATAATAAGAATTGGGAAGATTATGCTGATAAAGAAAGCTCAAAAACGTTAGTATCGATAAAAATTATTTTGACAGATTCAACAGCATAAACAACTTTATCAATAACATATTCAATATTAGAAGAATATCAATCGAAGAAGATAGTCATATTCTATTTCTTCGATTTTCTCCTAAACTAAGTCATTTCCTCCGTTCATGTACTCATTTATAAATATGGCAAAAAAAAAAAAAAAAAAAAAAAAAAAATCACAAATGACAACATCGAACATGGTAATCATGACTTAATTGGCTAAGCCAAAAGGCTAATACTTTCAAAACATGTTTTGAATCTATTAGTGGAGATTTATGAATATCTGGAAGAGAACCAATGGCGAAATAGTGGGAATATTTTAATTCATTAAATCTGATTAATGTCATTATATTAAGAGTCGTTATGATATTCGTGATAATATTTATAGTTATGATGAGGATGACAATGACACAGTGGTGATTAATGGGAATACTTATAACAACAGAATTGGTAATAACAGTAGTAGGAGAAGTAGTAGTATTGATAGTAATTATAATTCAGAAAATAAGGATATTGATTTTGACAGAATTAGTTAAAAATAATGATGGTGATGGAATGATATTAGTTAAAGCAATGCAAGGCAATAATAATACCGAAGCAATTGTTATTATTAATATAATCATCATTAATACAAAAATTATCAATATGACTGTTGCTATACTTATTACGATTATTACTATTACTCTCATGATTAACATTATTAATGTCACCATCTACAATATTACTATTAACATTAATTTCATCATCATTATTATCATCCTTATCATTATAATCATCATTATTATTATTATCCTCCATATTCTTATCATCATCACTAACATTATAATTATAAGTACTATCATAATCATGAAATCCTAATACTTTTGTTTTTTTTATTTTCAATAGTAGTAGCAGTGGCGATATTCCATCATCATTGTCATTCACATTGTTATCATTATTCTTATCATTATAATTATCACAAGTTAAGTTCAGTATTTTTTTTAAAGGAATCTTATTATAATAATTTGAAGTAACATCGCTGTATTATTTATGGCAAGGAAAGGAAATTAAGGACAAATTTTAACCCTATGTGCTAAAAATAACATGAATAATAAATCTTCATATCTGATCACGCTTCCGTAATTCGATGACGCCGCCTGCATATATCAAACAATATATAATTTCGTATCTAGAAAATACTGTCCTTCTCGCACCACGCAAGTCAACATTGTCCATTGTTTTTTTTTTTTTTTTTTTTTTTTTGGAGGGGGGGGGGGAGAGGGAGTGGGTGGGTGAGGGTGAGGGGTGGTGGCTCAGTCATCTCATTTATCTTACAATATATTTGATGCGTGAATCCCCCCAATAATACAGTATGTCCGCCCGGTGCTGCATTATTATCACTCCATATCAGAAGCGATTTCGGCATGTGTCCTCCTCCTCCCCCATCACCTCCATCGCATTAGACTGGCCACTCATGCAACATTTTCCGAAGTCAGGGAGTGTGTGTTGACAAAGTGCTCCGGGCATGATCTGCCTAATGTCTAGACACACACTCATAGGCGGTCGTGAAATGAAGAATTGATACGACTTGCTTCCAAATATAATGACTAATTCTTTATGATCTATCGCTTTAAGGGCGATGACCGGCTTGCTAGATAATCGAGTATTTCTTTTCTTTGTGTATTCATATGCTTTGGTATGGAGTGTACAAAGGTATATACTTTCATGATTTAAAAATATATGGTAGATAAACGGTCTCTCTCTCTCTCTCTCTCTCTCTCTCTAACCCAACACACACACAGACACACACACACACACACACACACACACACACACACACACACACACACACACACACACACACACACACATACACACACACCCACGCTACAGAGTGCGCGCG
>BOPN01008609.1:10000-15000 GCA_017312705.2 Penaeus japonicus | reverse complement strand
TATTATAACTAGCGATGACTGTACATAAAATGCGTCGCGGGTCTCGGTTGGAAATGCCTGTAAGAAGTCAGCTTTTGTGATAGGAATTTATGAGTCTTTTTTTCCGTGGGATTCTTATACGATACGTAAAGGCTTTCAAAAGATGAGATTATTAGGTAGCATATAAGTTACAGGTTTTATATTGATTAAATGGTTGTTTTCTCTATATGCTGAGGATGATTGCTGAACAGTATGTATGTACATTAAGGTATTTACGTACGTACATCTGTTGAGGTCTCGTGTACTTGATTTGCTTGGCAATGGGTAACTCATTAGAATACGTACGGCTGTTGAGGTCTCATGTTCTTGATTTATTAAAGAGTCTTTCTCTCCTTTGACAACGCCAGTCTCTATACCCTACTCCCCTCCCCTCCCCTCCCCTACTCCCTTGACGAAGACCAAAATCGATACCATGACAATTCCGAATAAAACTCATATTTTGAGAGACTGAACACGAATCAAAATAATCTTCCCGACATGAAAAAAAAATAAAAAGGAATGATAGTAGAAAAAAAAGACTGAAAGCTTTTGAATCCAAACTCTTGCGGCAACTTCACAGACACGGCATGAAAACTTCAGTTACATCGTCTCATCTTCCTTCATGCTATCAGAGCCTGTGCGTAACTGCAGATGATTATAATTCCCTTCCAATGTTGCGTTTTCATCGTGGGCAATTTCTCATTCGCAAGGTGATGTGAACTTCCCATTGATACCTGTCGTGTTGCATTACGCCAGATAAAGTCGCATGTTGCCGATACGACCGAAACGCCGGCAACGAGAGAATGGGAGAGAGATTATGCAAGCTTCGGAGATTAAATAATAGCGTCTATGCATCAGTGGAGTATTCATATATACACACATAACATAACACGTAAAAAGAGGGTAACGCAAAAAAAAAACAACAACAACAGCAAAACTATGATGAAAGACATTCGTGAGAATTCCACGCTCACACTTATAGTTCACAGAATAAAACGATAAAAAAAAAAAAATCTCAAAGAAAAGTGTAAGACTAGTTGGCCTTGGTCCAAGAGGAGAGGAACCTTAACATGAACACGTTTTCAGTCTGTTCTGGCAGAAGTGCTGGGGGGTTCCACCGAGCTGACTCACTTGTACATTATCTGTTTTTTTTTCTATATATTAAATTTTCTTTACACTTTTATCATTTAGTTTCTAAACACATAGCTCTATCTCTTATCTCACCCTCATGGTGTCTCTGTCTGTCTGTCTGTCTCTCTCTCCCTCTTTCTCTGCCTTTTTCTCTCTCTCTTTTCCACTTCATTTCTTCCTCCGTCTTCAACTCTTCCTTTTGCACAGTTTCTGTATAAATGAAGGGAGGGTCCGGGCGTTCTCTATGCGGGTGGGGGGGAGGGACGTGGGGTTGGAGGTGGCCAGGAGGTGCCGGACGAGTTCCCGGATGTTCCCTCCATGCACGTCGTGGGCCTCCACCGGCAAGTCTGTCGGGAGGGAGAGGCGCGAGATTAAAAGACTGGAAAGACTGACCGAGGGAAAAAGTCTAGGTGGACGGAGGTCGGTTGAATGGGCGGGGAAAGTGGAAAGTTAGGAAAGGTTAGGAAAGCTTAGTGGGTTTTGTGGTATATTTAGTTATGTCTGTTGGAAAGTTTGAGACAAGGGAATGTAATGGTTATGAAGTTATTTGGTTGAAAGTCCAGGAAATTTGTGAAGTTTACTGAAAAGGTTAAGAAAAAAGTTAGGAGAAGTCAGATACTTGCTAGAAAGAATATAATTTTGTTTATTGAAGAGGTTAGAGGAAAGTTTAAGAGGGAGGTTAGTAATACTAGCTGCAAAATTTTAGAATTTATCGGGTGCAAAAGTCAAGATATTGTTTAGTGGAAAGATTAGAAGAAAAAAAATAATATATATAGGAGGGGAGGAAAGTGCTTAGTGTACAGGTTTTGAAACTGTTTAGTGGAAAGTTAGGAGAGTTCAGAGGTAATGTGAGACAAGTTTGGTGGAGAGGAGATCACTTAGTGGCGAGGTTTGTACATTGTTTAGTGGAAGAGGAGGTATGAAATTATTTAGTAAAGGACTTGGGAAAATTTAATGCTCGAGTTAGGAAATAATTTAGTGGAGAAGTTTGGAATTTGATTAGTGGAGATGTTGCCTGGAGATGTTTATTAGCGAAGCAAGGGAAGGGCAGCAAAGTGGCATGAAAAGGCTGGAAGAAAATGAGAAGAGTTAGGATACTATTGAAGACTGTTGAAAAATTGTGATGAAAAAGAGGGAAGGAAGTTTGGAAATTGATGGTAAACTTTTTTTTTTTTTTTTTTTTTTTTTTTTTTTTTTTTTTTTTTTTTTTTTGTTTTTTTTTTTTTTTTNAGAGAGAGAGAGAGAGAGAGAGAGAGAGAGAGAGAGAGAGAGAGAGAGAGAGAGAGACAGAGAGAGAGAGAGAGAGAGAGAGAGAGAGAGAGAGAGAGAAAGAGAGAGAGAGAGAGAGAGATGTGAAGATAACCTTAGCCAAGAAAAGTGGAAAAACTGAGATAACAAGAGAACAAAAGAAAAAAGATCATCATGTTATGTCATTCATGGAAGAAAAATACCTTCATCGACGTAGGAATTCATACATTAGTGACAGTCGCTATGTAAAAGATGCTAGAAGAAACACATGTCTCGAATACCACGTCAGTTACTTTTTTTACGTGTCATATCTGCGTAATAACTTTGTGAGATGACGTATAAGACGCGATGCTACGGATGCTGTGAGAGTGCTATGGCTCCACATACGTGTTCTCAAGGCAGACTTCCTAATGGGTGAGGACCTGTGATTCAAAGTTTTTTTTTTTTTTTTTTTTTCTTTTAATCTGAAGGAATATATTCGCGTAAAATAAGAGTAAAAGAGTATACGATTCCGTAAAAGACATGGAACAAATGGAAGAAACATAAAGTAAGGTAAGATAAGGTATACATCATAATAAAAAGACATAAGAACACACACAAACATACAAGCACGACCACACACATACACACGCACACACACCACACACACACATACACACGCACACACACACACCACACACACACACCAATGCCCGTAGGCGAGTGGACGTGTGAGTATTGAAATACTTTCTAATAGAGACTACAAATGATTTTCAAAAAGAAGAAAAAAAATAGCTCCAACAGAGAGGTGCCTTCAAATAAGTGGATTTCATTTCCAGATCATAATTACTTTACGACTGTTTACATCAACAGTAAAAACGTCAATCATGGCTTCGTTATATTATACTTCTTACTCCCTATTTCCCCATCGTACCCCCCCCCCCACCCACCCCCTCCTTCCCCAACCCCTCACTTATCATTACAAAACCACTAATCTTTATCAACCTCTCTTATCATTTGATGGTAAAGCCAAGACGAGCAATTCGACGACCGATTACTTTGTGTCTAAGCCAAGGGTCAAGTTGCAAAACTGGTTCGCCGGTCGTCACCAAAGAAACCCACTCTCGCACGTCGGCCGATCATTGCGAGGCGATGGACACGACTTGGGAAAGTCTCGAGGAGGTCGGATGAAAGTCTCTCGTATTCATTTCTTCTTCGGTTGAAACGATTGTTATTTTTTTTTATTGGATCTATTCGAAACCTCTTGCGACTGGTGATTTAAATTGTCTGCATGTATGTGTATACACACACAGACACACACACACGCACACACACACACACACACACACATACGCTCAAAAATACACACACACACACACACACACACACACACACACACACACACACACACACACACACACTATATTTATATATATATATATATATATATATATATATATATATATATATATATATAATCATATATTCCTATATATTTATTCATATACATTCATTTATCTATACACAGACAGACAGACAAACTAACAAGCAGAACCAGAGACAAAGAACAAATCAAAAGTTAAAAGAGAGAAAAAGAAGGGACGCCCGAAGTGTCAAACGAGAGGTAAGCATTGGCAGATGAAAGAGACACCTTTAAGGTCAAGAAAAGCCTCAGTGAAGCCTCGTGGATCTCACCTCTAAGTGTCGCCGGAAGCCCTCTGCTCCGGAACCTCTTGATAAGCGCCAGGTGGAGCTCATCGATGTACTGAATGGTTGCCTCAATCACCTCCACCTGTTCGAGGGAAAGTGGAAGAGAGGAAGTCTGGATTATTTGTGGAAAAGGTGGAGGTTCCGGCGGATTAATAACTACATTATTAATACTAATGGCGATGATGATTAATAATGGGATCTGAAAGGATAAGGATAATATATATAACTAATATTAATATATTGCATCAATATTTATCATACTTCATAATTCATATATATATATATATATATATATATATATATATATATATATATATATGGATGGATGATTACACTGTATAATTATGATGACTGATACTGACAATACTGATAATGAAATTAGTGAAAAAAAAATATATATATAATAAGGCCAGTTCTGCCAATCATAATGAAACCTTCCTTACAATAGAACACCATAATCCAGTCGCCCATAAAATGTACATTAAAATGAGAATAAACACAACCTACAAACAATCAGAATAACTCGGATTCAGAATAAGCCCATGAATCAAGCCAGCAAGCAAGCAAGAGAACCCCCCTCCCCCCTTCACACACACACCCATACACATACCTTCGATACTCTGTTCTTCTCCTGTAGCGCTGGCACCATGTTACGCAACTTTTTGTACTCTTGCCTCTTGACCTGTTGCAGCCGCGTCCTCCTGTACTTCCGGACGATCCTCGACGCGTGAGGACCCGAGAGCATCTTGACCCGCGCTGCTGCCGTGACCTGATCCGTGACCTGTGCCGGCGGGTGAAGGGAGTCTCCACGTGCACACAGAGCGGCCACCTCAACCTCCGCCATGAACGCCTCTCCCTGGTGGTGAGAAGGGAAGCTTTTTTATTATTATTATTATCATTTTGGTTGCTGTAAG
>BOPN01008608.1:27500-42872 GCA_017312705.2 Penaeus japonicus | reverse complement strand
TTTGTACAGTGCTGTTCGATTGATAGGATGCAGTTTCCGTACAGCTGAGCAAGTAGTGGTTGAGACTATGTGATTTAGCTATTTTGCACAAATTGCAGTTGTGATATGTCACTAGTTTTGCATCCAAAACTGTATCCTGCACATATTGTATAGTATAGTGATAGCTTATGCGTAGCCTGGTTAGTATAACTTGCCGCCTCCGTGATAGACCTTTATAAATTTCATAGGGCTTATCCATGTATGATGTCCCGGCAATACTTTCATAATGCCAGATAGTGCCATGGCATGTTGCGTATTTTCTGTATCCCATTTCTGATCCTCATAACCTCTTAAACAGATGTCATGCACGCCTGTGTCAGCGTGTGCTGACTCGTAAGAGAATGTGCCAACGAATGTTGACTCGATCTGAGCTCGGTCCTTACCCAACGCAGTGCCCAGCTACGTCAGTAACCGCCGGGTGACAGTGGAAACCCACAAGTTTGGACGGGACTCGATCTGCCGACCACGGGGATGTGAAGTCGACATGGTACCATTGAGCTACCAGACGGCTATTCTATGCCATGGTGCAGATAGTTTGGTTTCTGAGATATTAAGAGCATCAATGCTCCACACATTGAAGCTGAGGTTGGTCTGGGCAGTTTTGGTCTTCCATTCTGAGTTGGAGTGTATTAGATTGGAATATCGAGACCGAGCAAACCTTTGGGAAGTCTGTGGTCTGCGTAGGAGCTGCAAGATTCTAGTACCAAGAACGGTATTAATTTGGGTAACACGACTGTGGATTGTGGGGAGATCTAGTTCTTTTCTCATGACCAGAACTCTGGCAGTCATCGGGCAATCGAGTATAATTCTCATGGCCTTGTTCTGCAGAACTTCAAGGGGTTTGAGAGTATTTGGAGGTAACAGACTAAGAACCGAACTCGCATAGTCAATCACGGACCGAACTAAGGTAATATACATCAACCTCAGGACTCTGAGGGAGGCACCAACATATCTGTTACATATATACTGTAATGGGCTTAAACGTTCCAAGCAACGTTCTTTGATGTCTTGAATAATATCCTGGGTGAAACGAGAATTGTGTGGCATAAGGTGGAGAGCAGTCACCATAACACCAAGATACCTGTAGGAGTCAGGACTTGCAATGACCTGTCCACCTAAGCTTGGTATATAGGGCAGTTAACGAGGCCTGGTTTTGATAGGGTTGATTATGAGGCCAAGAGAAGCACACTTTTTACTGAATATCCTGAGTACATATTCCCCTCTATCAAAGACTTGGATGAGAGAGAGAGAGAGGAGAAAGAGGGACGAGAGAGAGAGAGGAGAAAGAGGGACGAGAGAGAGAGAGGAGAAAGAGGGACGAGAGAGAGAGAGAGGAGAAAGAGGGACGAGAGAGAGAGAGGAGAAAGAGGGACGAGAGAGAGAGAGAGAGGAGAAAGAGGGACGAAAGAGAGAAAGAAGAGAAAAAGGGACGAGAGAGAGAGAGAGGAACAAAAGAGAGAGAAAACAAAAGCGAGAAAGGAATATACAAGACAAGAGGAGAGAATGAGATAGACGGAGAGAAGAGAGAGAAAACAAGAAAGAGAGAGAGAGAAAGAGAGGTGGGGGTAAGAGAGAGAGAGAAGAGAAAGAGGGACGAGAGAGAGAAAGAAGAGAAAAAGGGACGAGAGAGAGAGAGAAAACAAAAGCGAGAAAGGAATATACAAGACAAGAGGAGAGAATGAGATAGACGGAGAGGAGAGAGAAAGAAAGAGAAAGAGAAGAGAGAGCAAGAAAGAGAGAGAGAGAAAGAGAGGGGGGGGTAAGAGAGAGAGAGATGAAAAGACAAGTGAATAAGCATATGAAAATGGGATCAAGATAATCACATACTGATAGACCCTTAGAGAAGTTATGATGATTTCCATATGAGCCGAATTTGTAACAGGAATCAATTATGAATTTCTGTAAGGCATTTGAATTAGTGGCCGATTCGTATGAATGTGTATGTAATCATTAATCGAAAGCAAACCTCATAAAAGGTTATCTTGATTATTTCTGAAGCGAACTGGATGGAAAATAAGTTTGATCAGGATCTTTTATCTAACTTTAGAAAGATATTTATACGATGTTTAACACAAACACATATGCAAGCGCACAAACACACACACACACACACACATGCGCGTGGACGTGCGTATTTATATGTATTTACATATGTATATATATATATATATATATATATATATATATATATATATGTGTGTGTGTGTGTGTGTGTGTGTGTGTGTGTGTGTGTCTGTGTGTGTGTGTGTGTCTGTGTGTGTGTGTGTGTGTAGAATATTCCTTGCTTTAACAGGTCCGAGTGGTAACGTGGCTTAGGGTGAGAAGAACATGGCCGAAACAGCTTTCTTGGTTTATTGCTAAGCTTGAACAGTAGGACGTTGGAGTGAGGGCTCCTCCTCCTCCTCCTCCGAAGAGCGAGGTGTTGCTCCTCTGTTCCCCGAGAGGAGACTCTCTACCACAATGTGTGACTTGTCTCAGGAGATGTGTGAATCACGTGTTTTCTTGTGACGTGACATTTGGAATGTGATGAGGGAAGTGTTGCATCTATACATAATTCTTGCAAAGGGAAGGACAAAACAACACTGGTATGTCTGACGTGACTATAAGAAAGGGGTAGACAGACAGGTGAGCAACGAGCGTACGTATATGTATGTATATATGTGTATGTGGTAAGATATATCTGTAACAACTAGAATGACATAAAAGATACAAATTACATTGACGATTGCATTATATAGAATACGTTAGCAAAAACATACATGTGCAAATAATATTCGATGGACATAAAAACAATCACAGCAGACAAAAGGGTTATTTCAAGGTTACACTTGCCCTCCGTTCGTATAATACAACTTTACCGTTAAGGGATTCAGCAAAAAGTGTGCTTCTCATATTTATACTGAATGTAAATGAAAGCAGCATAGCAACAGCGAAGTACACTATTCACCCCTGGACTATGATCTTTTTCTAACCAAGCTGTCAAATTTCTAATGATCAAACCGGAGAGAATTGCAGTCTTGTCTAAAATCCTGTTTTCAGAGTTATTAATTCATATATTTCCTACTCGTGTTTAGAGAATGTTGTTTGTTGGAATTGCTGGTTTAATCTTTAGCTGAAATAACACTCATTCATATGTACACAAACGTACTTACGAACATAAATACTCACATACAAAGATACATATGAGTTAACATACACACGGACTTAAGTACAATGACACACAAAGATACACATACATAAACACACACACACGACTTAAATACACTCAAACAAAAGGATATGCATACACACAAATATATAAACACACACACACACTCGCTCTTGAGTAGGCATGCTGGTGGTTTACATTTTTTGGTCAGTGAATCTCGATTATTTTTTATCTGTTCCTTTAATTTAGGTTGAATTTTTCACCCAGCATCATCTTTAAAGCTGGCCTCCTTCGATATTCCTTTGTGTAATGTGCATGGCTCTTGTATAAATATATCTTAATTTTCTTCTAATTATATGCATTAAAAGCCTCTTTGGTGTTTCTCAAAACTTGTCAAATTTGCTGTAATAAATTCACCGTTTTCGAAAATTTTGCCAAGATTGGTGGTCATTGTTGCCCCCCCCCCCCCCAATAAAGTACACTCAGGAAAAAGAACACGGTACTCTTACCCAAAACCCCAACGAACGCATTATTCCAATAACTTGTTTACCCATTACAACCCATTTCTTGATTTTAAACGCGATTTTTTTTTTTTTTTTTTTTTTTTTTTTTTTTTTTTTTTTTTTTTTTTTTTTTTTTTTTTTTTTTTTTTTTTTAACGCGACCTCATTTTCGGAAATATTAGGTAAGCGAAACTGGTGTCTCTCCCGACAGAAGTGCTCTTTAAAACATGCAAGACACAGGTCTGGTTTCACGTATTACTCGACTGAACGTCCATTGCACAAAGTTGAGTAGTGTTCACTGACTAGAATATAAAAGCAACGACGAATCAGAGTAGCGCTGAACTTAAAGTAATCTCAAAATCATTCTTCCTCTTTGGCGATGGGGGCAGGGCAATCGTAAGGCAAAGGTCTTCCTGTAGGGAGGGGCGCTTAGCAGTTCGGACTCCAGCTGGTTCCTTGCCAGAGCCAGCTGCTTCTGCGTCTCCATCAGAGAGAACTTCTGAATCTAATTTTTTATCTTGGTTTTGGTTCCATCTCTCTCATTGTCTCCCATAAGCAATAAGTATTTATTTTTTCCCCATTTTTCGCTTCATTTTCACTGTTGCTCTATTTATCTGAATCATTGTCTCCTATGATCTTTTCCAGCTTTTTTTCAAGTGCATCTATAATGTACTTTTTGTAACGCCTATTATTTCATATTATATTTTTTTAAGTCGATCAATCATGTGCTTCATTTATCCCCTTTATTCCACATTACTTTTTGAAGTCTACCAATCATGGGCCGGATGCTCAAAACAACTTACGATATCGTAAGTCCGCGCAGCCAGGCCGCGCATGTCGTAAGTCGAACTGCGAGCTATGAGGATCATACTCGAAACTTTTAACCGTCCTCACGTGACGTCACAGCACCTCGTAACTAAAGGTGCTCTTGAGCACTCGTACGGATGTGAACCTGGAAATAAGTCATAATAGCTCAGGCTTGTGCGAGCGAGATATGTATAGATGTTTTTCCTGGCCATGTCAGGTACAGTGTTAGGCGTCATATCAATTGATGTTGCATCTGTGAGTCACAAATACCTCCTTTCTTTCCAACCACTTGATAAATGAATATAACAAACAATATTAGGGCAGCGTACAATGCACTCGTCGTTTACTCTATGGAGTATACACGATAGAGCTTTGAGAAAAAATAGGAGAAAAAAATAAATTTTATTCGTTTTAAATAAATACTAGTTAACATATTACAGATTAACCAGACGTGAGAGTTAAGTCTGCAATTTTGAAGGTGTCTTTTATTAGACAAAGGTAATATTATTTCCCATCTAAATATATGCACGAGAAAGAGAGTGCGCGCGCGCCCGTGTGTGTGGGACAGAGAGTTTGTGTGTGCAGATTTGATTATCAAAGTAATAATTGTACGATGTATGAAAGGCACATTTACACTCACGCATTCTCTCTCTCTCTCTCTCTCGTAATCACTTGTATCAATAAACTCGTCAAAGTAAAAAAAAAAAAAAAAAAAAAAAAAAATGGGTAAATTTTCCGAATAACGCCGCGTTACGAAATACCACAAAAGTGGTATCGACGGATTCCTCTCAACCTCTACTATTCATATATAGTGAAATTAATGAGCGCTTGCACCCCTGGACCCCACAATCTGGGTCTCTTTTCTTAAGGCACTTCGTGCTACCTCGTCCTACTTCGGGGCATATTTCGCTTGCAAAATCTTAACCCAATGACCTACCTAACTTTGCCTAGTTTTGAATTAATCCCTAGCCAAAAGGGGGCTTCGCCCCTCCTGGACCCCCCCTTTTTAGGGCACTTCGTGCAACATACCTTGGGCAAGATATCCCGAATCCACCATCCTCGCCTCCAGCCCCTCAGGCTGAAATTCAAACATGGCTGTGTTTACGTATTTACGGATAGTAGCAAGCTGTGGACTGGAAACCCCCAAGGAATTACCAAATGGCGCAGTGTGAGGGTTATCCGTGTCGCGGCATTTTCATCTACAGGACTAATTACGCATCATAAGTATCACGAAGTGCCCTGAATAGGGGAGATCCACAGGGGGGCATAGCTCCCTCTTCGCAAAGGCTGACTTCAAAACTAGGGAAAGTGAGGTAGGTAGTTGGGTTAAGGTTTTCGTGATACCGAAGTAGCACGAGGTAGTACGAAGTGCCTTAAAAAGGGGGGGGTCCAGGGGGGGGGGGCGAAGCCCCCCCTTGGCTAGGGCAAACTTCAAACCTAAGCAAAGTTAGGTAGGTAGGTAATTGGTTAAGATTTTGCATACGAAATATGGCCGGAATTCATATTTTACCCCGCAATTTCCCTGATCTACTTCATGCCCTCCCCTACTATCGGGACCCAGATTGTGGGCTTCAGGGGTGCAAGCGCTCATTAATTTCACTATATATGAATAGTAGAGGTTGAGAGGAATCCATCAATACCACTTTTGTGGTATTTAGCGACGCGGCGTTATTCGGAAAATTTACCAAAAAATTCTCTCTCTCTCTCTCTCTCTCTCTCGCTAACCAGCAGTGTACCTCTGAAAGTACGAGCGGCTCTACCATGAAAAGAAAACTTGCTACGCCTTTGGGAGGGGGGACTTAGCAAAATTTCTACCAAAATTTTAATTTTACCTTTTGATTCTTTGATCCCTTTTTTTTAAATTTCACAATATGTATTGGGTTTGCTTTCTATTACATAATTATTTTCAGGTGCCTTCAGCTTTTGGGTAGCAGTTTTCTCTCCTTGGGTGCTCTGAATTAATCCACAGTACTTTGGCAGCCATATAATTGGTCGTGAATTCATGACTATTCTAAGAGTTAGACAAACATACTGTGTGATTTTTTTGTTTGAACACCTCAGAATATCCGATATAAAGAATGGTGAAGAAAAAAATCATGATTACATTTTGGATATTGGTTTGTGACGGAATAGTTGGATGTTCGTAACATCCATCCAATAACCTAATAGTTACAGCGGCTGAAATATCTGTATTTTGTATGGAGCATTTAAAAGGAATCGTATTTTTGTTGATTATCAAAAACCTCACAATAACACTATGATAAAGCTCAGACTGCATATTGTACTCGAAACTTCCATCCCTGTAAACCGATTGCAAAACATTCTGCATACGTTTTGCAATTTGACTTCCATAACCTTATCATCACACATTGTCTACAACTTATGCCCTAATTTCCATGCAGTGTGTACGCACGATGAACAAAAATGGCTCGGAATGTTATGAAAGGTGTATTCATACAATTTGTTAAATTTAGAAATAAAAAAGTTTAGTTAAGTCCCCCAAACTGCGGGTTCGTTTTCTTTGACATACGTAATGTCTCCCACGTTCCACCAACATTTGATGTTTTAATATTTTACGCTTATTTACTACAACAAAGACATGTTTAGTTTATGTTACACCATTTATCAGGTGTGTATGTATATATATATATATATATATATATATATATATATATATATATATATATATCCATTATGAAGACTATATATTTTAACTGCATAGAAACAGAAGTGTAAATCATTTTACATCAATATAATTTTCTGAATAAATTAGCAGACGCACAACACCACGTGTTACAATGGCCAGGCCAAAGAACATCTTTATTTACTGCACGAGTGTGGCAAGAAAACCCCACACAATTCATGCATATCTTCATTGCCCGGTTGCAGACGCAAGCTGGGTACCCATTGCAAATATCATGTGTGACATTGCAGCCCCTTCCCTCTCATGTCGAGCGGGTCAACGGGCAGAATTGCGTGTTTGATGTAGACGATGTGGCCACATCAGCGACTCGGGATTGTTTGGCTGTCAACTGGATCCTTCCTCTTGATACTATAGGGAAATCTACTCAATATCACTAATATTGATTTCTCTTTTAGATGATTTATTGCATTTGGAAATGATGCAGGAGACTCAAACGCAAAGAAGGAAGCTGAGCTCCTCTCACGCGCTCAGCCACACTAACGCTGCCGAGCGACCCGCCAACCTCTAGATATTATTTGTTTCATTCGTTGCAATACAAGCAAAGATCTTTGATTTTTTTTTTCCTAAACAGTGATAAGATATAAATACGAGAAACAATAGATAATTCCACATAAATACAGAGAAGAGGGGTAGGGGCGTGCGGGCCTGCTGGAAGCAAAAAGGTTTCATGTAAGACAGTGTGGAAGCCACTGACCCATGCACTTGCATAAGCTGTACTCGCACACAATCAGGGCGGGAGAGCGAAGTCGCTTCTCTGTTGCAGTTGTTCATTGAGGTTAGCCCTGAGAGGTTACACTTGGTCCTAGCTGGCGAGGTTGGAGGAGGAGACCTCCGAGGCTGAGGCCCTCATGTGGTCTATCGTAGTTTACCCTCCGGATCGGATGGTTTTCTCTTACTTGTCCGTTGGTCGCGAGGGAGGAGTGCCTCTCAAAGGGAGCTTGCATGACAACATTCACACAAAATGATAATTAATGTGTAGAGGAGCCTTCTCCAGCAGGAAGGCGTGGAAGGGCAAGAGGGAAAACCGGGCCGGTTTTAGCATAAAAAACTTACTTTAAAACATAAAGTAAGTTTTTTTTATTCTACTACATGCCTGTTCTGTGATACTTTGTTTTATACATGTAGTAGCTTGTCCTCTATAAATAAACGTAAAGTAAAGAATTTTAGTAGTCTCAGTCAGTTGCCCTTGTACCGGCCCGGTTTTCCCTCTTGCCCTTCCACGCCTTCTTGCTGCAGAAGGCTCCTCTACACATTAATTATCATTTTGTGTGAATGTTGTCATGCAAGCTCCCTTTGAGAGGCACTCCTCCCTCGCGACCAACGGACAAGTAAGAGAAAACCATCCGATCGCGGAGGGTAAACTACGATAGACCACATGAGGGCCTCAGCCTCGGAGGTCTCTTCCTCCAACCTCGCCAGCTACGACCAAGTGTAACCTTTCAGGGCTAACCTCAATGAACAACTGCAACAGAGAAGCGACTTCGCTCTCCCGCCCTGATTGTGTGCGAGTACAGCTTATGCAAGTGCATGGGTCAGTGGCTTCCACACTGTCTTACATGAAACCTTTTTGCTTCCAGCAGGCCCGCACGCCCCTACCCCTCTTCTCTGTATTTATGTGGAATTATCTATTGTTTCCCGTATCTATATTTCATCACTCTTTAGGAAAAAACAAAGATTTTTGCTTGCATTGCAACGAACGAAATAAATAATCTCTAGAGGTTGTTGGGAAAGCCAGCTTCATAGAAAACGGGTTGGGGAGACTGATATAATCATACTTTGCGCGTTTGGAAGGGCAGATACTTGTTCTTGGATTTATTTGATTCTTCGTATTAAGTAATTATTTTTGAGCATAGATGGAGGAGACGGAGGAGTAGAGGGAGGAGGAAGAGAAGGAAGACAAGTAAATGGACTAGAAGAGAAGGGGGAATGAGGAAGAGAAAGAGGAGAAAAGGAGAAGAAGGAAAAGGAGGAGGAGGGCAAGGAAGAGAAAAGAAAGAAGGAAAAAGAACGCGTTTTTTAACCTCTGACCTTTGACTTCATTTGTAGGAGATGAGAGAAAATTTCAAAACACGAAGCCTGTTGGGAAAGCCATCTGTTTACAAAACACAAAGGAAAAAAAAATAGGTGATTTTTTTAAGGCCAGAATAGAAAACGAAATCAAACAGAAATAAGACACAAAAATGTCTGTTATTATTGGGATAATTAATTCAAACGAAATGTTGATTTGATTTCACAAACAAACACAAAAGAAGAAAAAGAAAAACAGGAAGTGAAGAAGGAATAAGAGACGGCGAAGGAGGAGAAACAGAAGAAGAAGAAACAAAATAATAGAGCACATGTTACTCCAGTGCAAGTAATAGATCCGGGTCATGATAAATGGTCACCGATTCATGGACATTCTCAATAATGCTCTTGTTTATATATATATATATATATATATGTATGTATGTATGTATACGATATCTAGCGTTCGTTCCCAGATATCGAAATGGAGGGTGAGATGGATAGGGAGGGTGAAGGGTAGAAGGAGACGGATGTTTTTCAGCAGGATAGTTAGGGAAAGAAATTAGATCAAGTTAGCTAAGCGTGAGAAGAGAAAGGTTGGAAAACGAAGCAGAAATGAATATATAAAGTAGTAGAGCAAACCTACTTGTTGCTTAATTAACATTTTATTTACATGATCTTATTTACAGAGGTTAAGATTTCATAACGTATTAAGCTTATTCCCAGAGGTATAGTCAAGGTTGTCCTGCAATTCGGTTGTTGCATAGTCTTTGATCGGCTCTCCGCCCTCGATACACGGCGCTATTCTTTGCCGCGTGGGCGTTCACCAAGGGATGTTTCTCTCTTAGTGGGCGTGCTGTTAGTTCTTCATTCAGGGTTACTAATTTGTCCCAGACTTTTCTCGCCAAGTTGTAGAGTCTAGTGTTTATAGCCTCCACTTTGTATTTGTTGTGTAGTTCTTCTATTGATGAAGAAATCTTTCTCGATTCTCCTTTTTGCTGTTCTTGTTGCTCTGTTTTGGAAGTTTTGTATTTTGGTTCTATTGGTTTTTGATGCTATGCACACGGGGATGGCTGGGTATTCCATGATTGGTCTGATGAGTGGTTTCATAGAGATGCATTTGTATTTTTGAGCTCATCTTTTTAATCGTTTTAGTTTTGTATATTGAAAATTTGGCCATTGATCTTCTTTTCGTATGTGTGGATACTCCTCGAGTCCCAAATTCCATGCCGAGTATTATTATTATTATTTTATTTATTTTTATTTATCTTTTTTTTTTGAAAGGTATTCTTTCTTGGTCGACTACCATCTCCCTCGGCTGTGCTGCTGAAACTGGCAGTAGTTGGAATTTATTGTTGTTAGTTTTTATTTTCCATTTTCTTTTTTTTTTCAAAATCATACATTCACCCTATTTCGTCGATTATCATTCCCGCTGATGTGTCCTTTGAGCTTAGTGGGTAAATCATAATCTGTGTGATGTCGTCTGCAAAGCTCACAGGATCAAGATCAGCTGTGTGAAATATAAATAAGGTTGGGCTCAGTATTGACCCTTGGGGAACTCCACTTAATAGAGTGAACTTAGGTCCCACTCTGTTACCAAGCCTTATTGTTGCAGTCCGGCCTTCTATTGCAGAATTTTTTTCCGTGATGTCTGGTAGACTGATATGTTGAATTTTTAATTGGAATTCAGGTTTCCATAGTTTATCGAAAGCTTTTACTATATCACAACATTCTACGTTACATTGTTGTTTCTTCCTTTGGGAGATTGCAATGGTTTCGTATATGAAGGTTATGGCTTGCTGTATCCCCCTTCCTTTCCTGAATCCATACTGATTAAAGTTGAATAGTCCATTGTTTTCCATGTATATTTTTACTCTAGTGTTGATTATTTTTTTCGAAGAGCTTGCCAGGTATTTCTAATAGCGTTATTGGCCTATAATTTTAAACATTTCTGGGATCTTTGCCACCTTTTACTACCAACACCATTATAGCATTCTTGAAAAATGGTGGGAAAATAGCCCATCGAAAGAACCCAGTTGGTTTTCTCATGTGTTTGTTTGTTTGTTGCTAACTCTTCCGTTTTTTATGCTGTTTCCTGGGTTGGAGTGACCTCTCTATTGCTCTCATTATTTCATTCTTCATGATCCGTTTGGTCCTTTTCGTTATCATTCGTCATCATTGGTGGATTGTTATTCGTGTTTATTAGTTTCTGTTGCATGCACTTGATTTGGTAATCTGACCTTGGGCAGATTATTGAGAGAGTACATCTCATCGATGGTTTTCTGGAAACTGCCTGGTTTCCTGCGTGTATGCAAATGACATGGCACTCGTCATACAAGCAGCTACATTCGGTGGTAGAGAACGTAACATTTTTTCTGTATTAATGGTAGCTGTTTTTTTTCTCTTTTTTTTCTTTCCCTGTATATTTGGATGTTGCCGCTGTTACCCGAGCGTAGGCAGTTTGGCGGGAAATATCAGTGACGATTCGTCTTCTCTCTGATTGCCTTTGCTCTTTGGTTCTTTCCTTTATAATTTACTTCCGTGTCCGGCACTTGGCGGCTAGTGTTCTGTGATTGCCATAGCAATTTAGGCATTGTTTCGTGTTTTCTTTGCAATTTTTGTATGGATGGTCTTTGGAGGTGCATTCAACAAGCTTTATAATTTTCCAGCTCTTTGCAATCTTTGATGAGGTGGACGTATTCATAACATCTGTAGCAAGGTATGAGGTTGATAAATGTGTCCTTTTCAATAAACCTGGGTGGCATAGATCGGAATAATATTAAGATGCCACTTTCTAATGCTCTTTTTGCCATTTGTTTGGTTTCATTTTTTTTTTTTTCATGATAGAAGGAGCATTAGGTAGTTTGATCACCTGGTTCTATCTTTGCCCATGCATTTTCTCTCTCTATGCTCTCCCTAAGTTCCTCATCACTGAATTCAGTTATTTGCTTGTTGTTTCATCTAACGACCGTCCTCATAGCGTCGTATTCAGGTGGATCTTGGATCTCGAAGTGGTCTTTAAGGAAAGTGGTTTTGCATTCCCTGGACATTAACTTCTCGTTCATTTGGTCGTTAGCCATCACAAAGTAGGCAGTTAATTTTGACTGCCCTATGCATTGTCATAATTGTGCTCTCCTATTTGGGGGACTAGGTCTTTATCTTTTATTCTGATTCTTGCCATGGTGAGTCAGTTAAGAGGAGTTGTACTGGCAGTAAATATTGCCTTATGATTGTTAGGTTGAGCTGAGCTTGTACAGTTAGGTCAGTGTTGCTTCGGTTGTTTGCGGGCAGTTTGCCTTTGGCGTAAGCTCGCCGTTTCTGTATAACTCTCCCTTTTTATTATCTTATGTCAACTTTTAAAGGATGGCACTGACAGGTGTCATGAGCCGGCAGTCCCGGCTCGTGATTTGACGATGACGGCGACCTTACACCTAGAAAGGAGTTTTTAGAACACAACGGCTCCCTCCCTAGAATGCAAGGCGGGTCATAGTTTACAGGAGCACCGGTGGGAACGTGTTAACGGCCCGGGTACCCTGAGCGTTCTGGGGACAGACTCTAAAGCATTGCTTTGATTGCGTGGGCACAGGAGTGGCTGGGGTACAGAAGGGGAGAGGGGCTCTTCGTATTGCTACCCCCTCTTACCCCCTCCCCCGCCCCTTCTAGTTCGTCATCCTCCTCTTGCTAATATGTCCAGCATATGATATTCCACTGACACGACCGCCAGCGTGCGTGGCAGTTATGATTTTCGTGTTCCCTCCGCGCATTTGCCTCCTTATTGACTGAATTAAGGTTTCTGGCCAAGAAAATGACTATTTCGTATTCTGAGACATCAATACCGTAGATATCGCTTGGGTGTTTTTGTTACAATCAGCTGTTTAGTCTGCAGAGGTAGTGGAGTCGAAGTTAGGTTAGCGTAGGAGGCAGAGACTCGCTTGCGGTGTGCCGTGACCAGGAGCACAAGCCGTCTGTCTGTCTTTGTGTAAGTATTTTCTTCTGTTGTATTTTTTTTTTTTTTTATATAAGTTTGTTTACAGTCTATGCCGCGGAGGAACTATATCATATGGAGTTGAGGTAAAAAGGTAGTGATTATTGTTATTTATTTATTTTATTATTATTTTTTTTTATTTATTTATTTTTATTTATTAATTTATTTATTTATTTTTTTTTTGGGGGGGGGAGGTATGTTATTCATTTGGTATTCATATAATTAAAAGAAATGTCAGAACGCGACTTTTAACCGATTCTAAAAAACTCAATGACAGAAAAGTCGGGAAAAATCAGTCTTCAAACGCCAAGGACACGCAATGAAGAGAAGTCCTTCTGCAGATTGTTATTGATCTCAATCTATCAATTGCAAGGACAACCAGGAATGCTGAGCTGGAGGACATGGACGGCACTGCAGGAATTATTCAATTCATCCTATCAATACCTACCGAAGGTCTGCGCATCTTTATTCATAGCAGCTGATTCCCATGTATATGTGATAAATGTGTGTATATATATGTATATATATATATATATATATATATATATATATATATATATATACATATGTCTGCATATGTACATGTACATATACATATACATATGTGCGTGTGTGTATGCCAGTGTATGTGTATATATACATATCTATGTATATATGTATATATATATATATATATATATATGTATATATATACATATACTATATATATATATATATATATATATATATATATATATATATATATATATATATATATTGCTATGGCAACAGAAATCATCTTCGTCCTTCTCACTGTTGATTTATTTGCCAATATCTTTTAATCTCTCTCTAACACTTTCTCTCTAAATGCTGGCACAGTAAAAGACAGAGAGTAGATAAGCAAGGGAGAGGGGGGGGGGAGATGTTAGAGAGAGAGAGAGAGAGAGAGAGAGAGAGAGAGAGAGAGAGAGAGAGAGAGAGAGAGAGAGAGAAAGAGAGGGAGAGGGAGAGAGAGAGAGGGAGAGGGAGAGAGAAAGAGAGGGAGAGGGAGAAAGAGAGAGGGAGAGAGAGAGAGAGAGAGAGAGAGAGAGAGGGAGGGAGAGGGAGAAAGAAAGAGGGAGAGAGAGAGAGAGAAAGAGAAAGAGAGGGAGAGAGAGAAAGAGAGAGAAAGGGAGAGAGAGAGGGTAGAGAGAGAGGGAGAGGGAGTGAGAAAGAAAGAAAGAAAGAGAGAGGGCTTCAGACGCACACACACACATACGCCTTCACACAAAGCTACTGTTCAGTTCAGTTCAGAGAGATTTGCGAAGGCTTTCCTTCGCCCGGGCTATATGCACGAGGCGGCCCGGCCTCTGCCAGCTATAAGTGCTGACTCATCTGATCATCATAACTGAATGCTTACCGTGGCGGTTGGATTGCCTGAAGGCGCTCCAGTTGCCACGGGGAAAGCAATAGGCATAGCCGCCTTACCAACCCAGCGGCTGTCGTCTCAGGGCCCTGCCTGAGGAAGCGAGTGTGCTCGCATTCCATCAGATAGTGCTCTAAATTGGCGTCCGGCGCGCCACAATGGCTGCAGCATCGCTCATCATGCCCAATGGTGGGTATGATTTGCCACGCACAAGGGTAGCCTAATCTCAGTCTGTGAAGACTGACTTCGGCTCGCCTTGGTAGTCTGTTAGAGAGTATCAGCGACTCATAGCCTGTGGCGTCTGAGTACCAGCTGGCCGAGGGGGAGGTTCCCGCTTCCTCCTCTGTGGCGCTGCAGGGCACTGACCCGCTCTGCAGCCATCAACTTACGCCTTAGCAGTTCTCGGCTAGGATGCACCACAAGATTACTCAAGGGTTTTTTCCTGCCTTCCGCTAGCCTGTCAGCTACATCGTTCCCTTTAATACCAACATGGCTTGGAATCCAGTTGATGATAATGCGTCTACCCTGATCCAGGATTCTCTGAGCAATAGTGAGAATCGTGGTCAGAAGGTAAACGTTATCAAGGGGCGTGCATTGCTGCAGGCTGTCAATGGCGGCCCTAGAGTCTGTATGTATGACAACATGCCCGTCCGTCTGGGCTGCATGGGCTAGGGCTCCCATAATAGCGACAGCCTCTGCTTGGAGCGAGGAGGCATTGTCGGACACCCGCATAGCTTGTGCTACGTCCCTTGCTGCAAAGCCGGCGCCTGCAGTGTGGGAAATGGGGTCTACAGAACCA
>BOPN01008608.1:7500-22500 GCA_017312705.2 Penaeus japonicus | reverse complement strand
TTGCTTTGGCTGTATTTTATTCCTTTTTTATGATCCACGTCATTATGCTTGCTGATTTGTTAAGTCTATTAGTGAACTCTGGTCCGCACTCTTGAACCGTATTACATCAGTCTTCGAGTAGAACGGCGTCGTTTCAAAGCTTTCGTATTTTCGAATTCCTTTTTGACACTGCAGTCTTTTGAGGAGAATTTGAATTATCCATATTTGTTTTGCAATATGCTTTCAATATTGGCGATTGAGCTATCTGGCTTCCTGTTAACTGGGTTAGCGTGCTTATCCGTTTAGCATCTGAGGCTCAAATTACATTCAAAAGCAGTTTTACACATTATGAAGTCGTTAGTATTAGATATTCAATAAGGGGTTGGCTTGCGATGTTAATGATATCTAAAATATGTATACTGTGTTTAGATATACTCGGTGTTCAAACATGAAAAGAACTTTGACATATTTTATGGTTTTAGACACTTATAGTTTAAAGTTCCAACTGGTATTACCTTATCGAAGCTATCCTCCTTGTCATTAATAAATTATACTTTTTATTATCATTATTAATCTTAGCATTATTCACTCCTTTGTAACTGGTTTCTATGAGTCTTTGATAATCCTTTTCTTCATCCTCGCAGGTGATTCGTCCCTCCCTGGCTAAGTGGTTCATCTATAAGTGGTTCTGTCGAGAAAGAGCACTTTTGTGACAGCTTCCCTTGACTTGACAGCCTTAGTGGTTCTTGCAGATGAAGTGGCTATATTAAACTGAAATATTTCCACAAGAATGAATGGTTTTCCAAAAGTTGCTCTTCTACATTCCGTTGGATTCTAAGGAGCAATTTTCTCCTCTCAGAATTAAGTGGTTCTCCAGAAATAAGCGGCGGTCTCGAACTCAACCGGTTCACTAAGAACAAGCAGTTCTATCAAAGGCAAGTGCTTCTACAGCAACAAGCGGTTCCCTCAAATGAGTCTAAGAGAACAAACCATTTCCTCAAAGTCAAGTGGTTCTCCAAAAGAATAAGTGTTTTCCACAAACCCAAGCGGTTCTCCCAGAATCGGTTCTACAAGCAAGATGGGCAGCAAATTTGACGAGTTGCTCATTCGTCTCGGAAGCGGGAAGTGGAACTACTTGTACTTCATCTCCGCTTCCGTTTGTAAGTGAACTATGAAGTGTTTTTTATCTGTTGGATTTATGCCTCATGCATGGGGCATCTATTTATTTTTGTTTTTCTTTCTTTCAACTGGAGATTTTGATTGTAACAGACTGTAGAGTAATAGGATAAAATGATTTAAAATTCTAAAGTAAGTTTATGATAGTCTCACATTGTCCATGGCCATACACATACAGAAAGGCAAACGCACACAGAGATAAACACACAGACACACACACATATGCACCCCCCACCCCCCCACACACACCTACACATACACCCACCCACTCGCACTCACACACCCTTCCCTCCCTAACACAGAGGCACCCCAAATCTCTTCCGCCCTCATCTTCCAATTAACGAAACTAACCCGCCACTTCCTCCTCTCCCACAGGGTTCTTTCTCATCCCCCCACAGGCCTTGAGTGGGACCTACATCGCCCCCACAATTCCCTACACATGTCTGCCACCACGGGGCGTCAATGCTACCATCTCAAAGTGAGTACAGGTGCATAGAGAAAGCATATATGAGTACAGGTGCACTGAGAAAGTACTTATGCACAAGTGAGTACAGGTACACAGAGAGAGTACATATACACAGGTGAGTACAGGTACACATAGTACAGATGCACGGGTGAGTACAGGTACACAGAGAGAGTACATATACACAGGTGAGTACAGGTGCACAGAGTACATATGCATGAGTGTCCACAGATGCATGGGTTAGTACAGGTGCACAAAGTACATGTGCACGATTGAGCACAGATATACATAATACATATACACAGGTGAGTACAGGTGCACAGAGAGAGTACAGGTACAGAGTATATATCCACGGGTGAGTACAGATGCATAATGTGAATACAAGGGGCACAGAGAGGGTACAGGTGCACGGGTGAGTACAGGTGCTCAGATAGAGTACAGATCCATAATGCGAGTATAGGTGTAGAGAGAGAATACATATGCATGAGTGAGTACAGGTGCACAGAGTGAGTACCAATACACGGGGCAAGTACAGGTGAACTTTTACATTTAAACGAAGATCATAAAGAGAGATGGCGCAGCTACAGCACTCTGGTCTCGGACTTATCTTCGACATGCATACGCGCAGCAGAGGGAAAAGGATGGGAAGAGAGAAGGGTAGAGAGAAGGAGGGGGGAAGAAGGAGAAGGATAACGAGACGGAGAGGGAAATTGGTAAGAGGAAGGTGTGGGAGAGAGATAGAGAGGTGGAGGAGAGGGAGAGGGAGAGGGAAATTGACAAGAAGGAGAGGGTGAGAGATAAAGAGAAGGAAGAGAAGGAGAGGGAGACGGAAGGGGAGAAATAGAGGGAAGAAGAAAGGGAAGGGATAGGGTGAAAGAGGAGATGGAGAAAAAGAGAGAAAAAGAGAGGAGGGATAGAGGGGAGATGGAGAAAAATAAAGAAAAAGAAGAGAGGGGTAGAGAGTAGATGGAGAAAAGGAAAGGAAAAAAGGAGAGGGGTAGGGGGAAGGAGATGGAGAAAAAGAAAGAAAAGGAGGAGAGGGATATGGAGAAGGAGAAGATGGAATAGAGGAAAAGGGAGAGAAGGAGAAGGAGAGGGGAAGATATAGTAAGAAGATGGAAAAGGTGAGAGAGAGGAAGGGGGAGAGCAGTGTTACCACTCCTTGTCTTCAGAAAGAAGCATATAGGCAAAACAGCATGCTTTACCCTATATGTTTCCATGACAAACAAACAAACAAAAAAACATTCACATAAAGAAAACCCAAATTACGAATCACACAACAGCATACATGCCGCCCTCCCCACTAAGCAGATAAAGGATAGACGTACTCCTGAGAGAATCAAAACCAGCAATGAATCAGCCAGAAACTCGAGTACAATCCTGTGCAAGGCTTTCAACGGCAGTGGCACACAAGGCAATACACTAGGGATTTTGTCTATCTCTTTAGGCAGTGAAAACAGGTACCTTTTTGAGGGGGGGGGCGTTATCTTGATATTTCAGCAGAGTTATCTTGTATTTCATCTGTGGCAATACTGAGAGAGAAGTAGATCGTGGGAAGGAGAGAGAGAGAGAGAGAGAGAGAGAGAGAGAGAGAAAGAGGGCGGAAACGAGAGAAGAGATGAGAATACGCGAGGAAAGGAGAGGGGAAGAGAGGTAGAAATATATAGAGATCGATTGACAAAGAGAAAGAGAGAGAGAGAGAGGCAGAGTTCTCTCAACTGAGTGATAAAGGGGAAGAGACAAATTAGTTAATCTTACGCATCTTACGCATTGCTTTTCTATTCTTTCTTCCTTAAGCGAGACAACAGTCTTACCAATACATTTATAACATGTGTATCTCGTCACAGACCGAGGGGTTCAATCACTTGAATCGTACTTGATTGTACTTGTACTTCGATTGTACTTATTCCGTGTAACTCTGAAAGTTTATTTTCTAGGACTTCCGTTAATTGCATTATCATTTGTTTACTCAATCATTCATTTTTGTATTTGAGTGTTTTGGTTCCTGATTGGTTCTCTTTCCAACCAATCACGAACGCTTGTGATGCAACACTGCACCTGATTGGTTCTTTTTGTATTTTAACCAATGGCCGTCGTTCAGGCCAAATGGCTGACTCCGATTGGCTGCCTTAGACTTTCGTCTTGGTTCAAAGTTACTGTACTTGAGGTCGGTAACACACACGATTGGAAAGATGTTGATAGCAATAACGATAACAAAAAATATGGAAAGTGCTATCAATTACTTGATTAAGATGAAAACAACAGTGGCATATTAGTGACGTTGATGAGTAATCGCACAAACGAAAACAACAAAAATGATCATATGCATATCGATGACGTCACAAAACAAATAAAAAGGAACTCAGCGTCCCACCTTGCGGAACTAATCTGACTGATTTTTATGATATATATTTCTTTTTTTTTTAGCGATCTATTGGTCTATCCACCTGTTTATCAATCAACGGGTCTATTTATCTCATTTATTTCACCCTCCTCTCTCTCTATTCCTATAATCGTTCATTTATCCATCAAATTATTTATATATCTATTCATCCCCTTATCACAATATCCATTTATCAATCTAATCATTTATTTACCCACCTCTTTATCCATCCGTCTAATCATTCATCATTCATTCATCCACTTATACTTATATATTTATCAACCTATTTATCATCCCTCACTCCTCCATCCCTCTTCTCCCATCCTTACGTCCTCCCACTCCCTCTCACCTCTCCTCCACCCCCTTCCCCAACACAGAGATTCCTGTACGTATTTCGTCAACACTTCTTCGGGGTCAGATGAGGTCATGGCGTGCACAGACTGGGACTTCGATACGTCAGTCTTCTCGTCTACGCTGACGTCAGAGGTAAGAGGGTACAGGGGGGGGGGGGTCAAGGGGTGGGTTTGGGGGTGGGGGTAGGGGAGAGGGGAGAGGGGAGAGGGTGGTGGGTGAGGGGGATGAGGAGGGACACACAGAGATGGTGGTTGGATGGGTGAGTGGGTGGGTGGATTGCTGGATGAGTAGATGGAGAGGTAGGTAGGTAGGTAAGTAGATAGATGGATGGGTGGATGTATAGGTATGTATGTAAGTAGATGGATGGATGGATGGATGATTGAATGAATGGATAAATAGATGGATAGACATATATACAGACAGATAGATAAAGAGGCACAAGTGGAGAAAGGGAGGGAGATAAAAAAGTGACAGAATGGAACAGAGAAAACATATATGTATATATGTATATGTATATGTATATATATATATATATATATATATATATATATATATTATATATGATACATATACATATATTTATATATATATATACTTTGATTTTGAAAAATGTTTTCATACCATATACATTGTATACACATGAATAGGCATAGGAAGTATGCCTGGATGGAGAGAAAGAAAGAAAGAGAGAGAGAGATTCAGACAACGGAAGAAATACAGAAAGAAATAGAAAATAAAAACAAAAGATATAAAACAAAAACACCCAACCAGTCAACTGATAATAACAACTAGTACAGCAACTACGATACCTCCTAACCCACAACCACAACTGCATTAACAATAACAACACAAGCAGGAATAACATAGTTACCCCTTTTGTCCTTCAGTTTCGCTCGTGTGTGACCGCGGTTACTTACAGGCAGGCAACTTGCAAAGTATGATGTTTGTAGTTTTTTTAGTCCTATTATTGGAGGTTTTCTGGCAGACAGGTAATTAGTTTTTGTTTCTCTCTGTGATGTAATTATTAATCTTTTAGTATATTGATATATATATATATTTTTTTTTTTGCGTTGTGTGTGATTTATTTATGTATCTAATATCCTTGGCATCTGATGCTGAAGTGTTTTTTTTTCCTTATTCTTCCCCGTTTTCTATGATTTTTTCCTTCTGGTTTTCAAATCCTTATTGCTCTTTCTTTCTCTGGTTTTCTCTCTGTCTCTTTCTCTCTCTCTATCTGTCTCTCCCTCCCTCCCTCTCTGTCTCTCTCTCCCTCCTCCTTTTACCCCTCCTCTCTTCCTCTTCCTCCACATCCTCTATCCTCCTCCTCCTCCTCCACCTCCTTCTCCCCCTCTCCCTCCTCCTCCTCCTCCTTCTCCCCCATCTCCTTCCTCCTCCTTCTCCCCCCTCTCCTTCCTCCTCCTCCTCCACCTCCTTCTCCCCCTCTCCTTCTCTCTCCTCCCCAGACTCGGCCGGCGCCTGGTGGTCATCGTGACGCTGTCCCTGTTCACCGCCGTCTCCGTCGTGTTGCATCTCCTTCCTGTCCGACTTCGGCCATCCTGGCCTTCCGCTCGTCCTCGGCTGCGTCCAACACTCCACATTCTATATCCTGGGTCAGGTGTTTTTTTTTTTTTTTTTTTTTTTTTTTTTTTTTTTTTTTTTTTTTTTTTTTTTTTTTTTTTGATATGGAGGGGGAGGAATTATTCTTGGGGTGTTAAGTACTTTTGTTGTTGTTATCATTGTTATTCATGTTGTTAATGTTATCATTATTGTTATCATTATCATTATCATAATTGTTATTGTTACCATTATAACAAAAATAGTAATCTTGATATCAATAGTAATCGTTATAAAAAAACACAACGACAAAGTCGGGAGTGACATCATCCAAGTTCATGAACACTAATAACAGCGCTACGGATGATGCACAAGCCAGAATAACAAAAAGGCGTCCTCACGCCCACAGCCATGGAGGTGTGCGAGCCGAAGATGCGGTCTTTCGTGGGCGTCCTCACTGCCTTACCGTGGGCGGCCGGGACCATGGCGATGGGGGGCGTACGGCTTATCTGTCCGGGATTGGAGGACCTCAAACTGGTCGTATCTCTGCCCAATCTGGTGATCTTCCCTGCGCTGTAGTGAGTCGTGGCTGTGTGGTTTAGCGTTGGTTGCTCGTGGACTGGTTGCTCGTGTACTGGTTGTTTGTGCGTGTGTGTGTCTTGCCGTGTGCGTTTGTTAAATGATATTTGAAGCATCTGATTTGAAATCTTGCTTGCTGTTGATTTTCCTTTTCTCTCCTTCCCCCCCAGCCTGATGGACGAGTCTCCCCGGTGGCTGATCATCCGGGGGAAGCACGAGCAGGCGCTGGCGACGCTGAAGAAGGCGGCCAGGTGGGACGAGGGCGACTCTCCAGCCGGCAGCGCACTTGAGGACGACCTCCGGCGCACCATGAGGACATCGAGGCCGAGGTCAGGAAGGGAGGACGGAGGAGGGAAGTGGAGGGCAGGTGATTAAGTCGAGGAAGAGAGAGAGGGAGGGAGAAAGAGAAAGAGAAAGAGAGAGAGAGAGAGGGAAGGAGAGATGGAAGAAAGGAGAGAGAGAGAGAGAGAGAGAGAGAGAGAGAGAGAGAGGCAGGGAAGAAGAAAAAAAAGGGAACGAAGGAGGAAGGGGTAGAGAGAAATTAAGAAAAAAAAAAGGGGGGGGGGGGAATAAGTGACAGAATGAAACAGAGAGGAAGAGTGAGAGAGAGAAAAAAAAGGAGGGAAATGTAAGTGACTGAATGGAACAAAGAAAAAGAGTGAGAGAAAGAAAGAAAGAAAGGGAGAGAGAGACCGAGCGGAGAAATATGAAAATGAAATATGAAATATGGTCGAGGTGAGGAAGGGGAGAGGGAGGGAAGAGGGGAGACATAAGGATGGGGGAGAAGAGAGGGAAGACATAGGGAAGGGGGAGGGGAGAGGGGAGACAAAGAGATGAGGGAGGGGAGAGGGGAGACAAAGGGATGAGGGAGGGGAGAGGGAAGACAAAGGGATGAGGGAGGGGAGACGGGAAACATAGGGATTGAGGAGGGGAGAGTGAAAGAGGGAAGAGAGGGAGGAGGGAGTGAGATATAAGAGAAGGAGGAAGGTGAAAGAAAATGAGTACAATAATAAATGAATGAAGAATAAACAAGCTAATATCACAGAGAGGAACCCAACTCCACTTCCCTCTTTGCGTTCGAACTGTCCATTCACACGCTTCGAAGGCTCGTCATTAGAAACTAGAAACTAATTATTAACGAAGGTCCTTAGTAGCGAAGGTCGGGATAAACTTGCGACGTGAAGGGGCATAGGAATTGTTCTAAGTTCACGTAAGATGTTAAGGAAACGTTAATGATGTCTGTGAGGTATTTGGGTGTAAATTTATCAGAATAGGAAATTGAAAAACTTAGAGATAAGAACTTCTCTCCATTTATGTTACACACCTTCGATATTCTGATTATTGCTTTTGTTGATATCGTTATCAGTATCATTATTGGTATCATTATCTATGTTACTCATTTTATTATGAATATTATCATTATCATCAATCTAATCATAATCATCATTATTGTCATTATCATTTATCAACATGATTATCATTCTCATTGCTACCATAATTTCAGACTACATCATCTACTGAGAAAGCGGAAGTAAAGTCTAAGAATGGATATATGAAGAGCTTGGTCAACTTTGCATTCATTCTGTGCAAGTGAGTATCCCCTCTATTTTTAAATACAGAAAACGAAAATAAGAAAGAGAGAACGGGAATTTATAGGAGATGCTATCTTAAATATTGATGACATTGATGTCACCATAAAAGATAGTTATATTAATGAATGTAGAAATATAAAAAATAGATATAGTAATGGTATACATAAAGTAGTTTTGCAGTAAGCGAATACAGAGGTTAATAATAAAGAGGTTACACACACACACATATATATATATATATATATGTATATATATATATATATATATATATACATATGAATAAATAAATACACAAACATACGAGATTAAATATGGCGCTATTTCCTTGGGTTTGCGCTCGAGCCTTACCTGTCTTTTTCTTTCTTTCTTTTTCTTCTAACTTGCTTGGCCAATGGTAATAATATGTACTTAGCCAAGAACTGAATTTCTCTCTTTCTCTCTCCCTTCTATCTCCTTTTTATGAAGATTGAAATTATGTTTTTCTCCCTTCCTCTATTTATCCTTTTATATCTCTATTTTTCAACCCATGCCTACCATCTATCTGTCAACCCAGATCTCTCTATCTATCACTCCACTCATTTTTTTGAAGATTGGGGGAAAAAAACAAACATTCCTTCATATTCCCTCTTTCTCCCTTACCCCCCCCCCCTCCCCCAACTTCTCTCCATCCCCCTGTCTCTTCCCCTCTTTCCAGAATCCCCCCCCCCCCCACCTTCAACCCCCAATCATTCCTTCCTTCCTTTCAGGACCCGCAAAATCACCCTCATCACCGTCATTATGTTCGTCGACTACCTGATCGTGGCCATGGTCTTCTACGGGCTTTTCCTCAGCGCCACGTCCTTCCCTCACACCCCCTCTCCAACCATCCCTCTCCCCTCACACCCCTCTCCAACCATCCCTCTCCCCTCACACCCCCTCTCCAACCATCCCTCTCCCCTCACACCCCCTCTCCAGCCATCCCTCTCCCTTCACACCCCTCTCCAACCATCCCTCTCCCCTCACACCCCCCTCTCCAACCATCCCTCTCCCTCACACCTCCTCTCCAACCATCCCTCTCCCCTCACACCCCTCTCCAACCATCCCTCTCCCCTCACACCCCTCTCCAACCATCCCTCTCCCCTCACACCCCCTCTCCAACCATCCCTCTCCCCTCACACCCCCTCTCCAACCATCCCTCTCCCCTCACACCCCCTCTCCAACCATCCCTCTCCCCTCACACCCCCTCTCCAACCATCCCTCTCCCCTCACACCCCTCTCCAACCATCCCTCTCCCCTCACACCCCCTCTCCAACCATCCCTCTCCTCACACCCCCTCTCCAACCATCCCTCTCCTCTCACACCCCCTCTCCAACCATCCCTCTCCCCTCACACCCCCTCCCCAACCATCCCTCTCCCCCCACACCCCCTCTCCACCCATCCCTCTCCCCTCACACCCCCTCTCCACCCATCCCTCTCCCCCTCACACCTCCTCTCCAACCATCCCTCTCCCCTCACACCCCTCACCAACCATCCCTCTCCCCTCACACCCCTCTCCATCCATCCCTCTCCCCTCACACCCCCTCCCCAACCATCCCTCTCCCCTCACACTCCTCTCCAACCAAACAAACACCCTCTCCCCTCACACCCCTCTCCAACCATCCCTCTCCCCTCACACCCCTTCTCCAACCATCCCTCTCCCCTCACACCCCCTCTCCAACCATCCCTCTCCCTTCACACCCCTTCTCCAACCATCCCTCTCCCCTCACACCCCTTCTCCAACCATCCCTCTCCCCTCACACCCCCTCTCCAACCATCCCTCTCCCCTCACACCCCTCTCCAACCATCCCTCTCCCTCACACCCCCTCTCCACCATCCCTCTTCCCTCACACCCCTCTCCAACCATCCATCTCCTCACACTCCCTCCAACCATCCTCTCCCTCACACCCCTCTCCAACCATCCCTCTCCCCTCACACCCCCTCTCCAACCATCCCTCTCCCCTCACACCCCTCTCCAACCATCCCTCTCCCCTCACACCCCCTCTCCAACCATCCCTCTCCCCCTCACACCCCTCTCCAACCACATCCCTCCCTCACACCCCTCTCCAACCATCCCTCTCCCCTCACACCCCTCTCCAACCATCCCTCTCCCTCATACCCTCCTCCAACCATCCCTCTCCCCTCACAACCCCTCTCCAACCATCCCTCTCCCCCTCACACCCCTCTCCAACCATCGCTCTCCCTCACACCCCCCTCTCCAACCATCCCTCTCCCCTCACACCCCCTCTCCAACCACTTTCCTCTCACACCCCTCTCTCCAACCATCCCTCTCCCCTCACAACCTCCTCTCCAACCATCCTCTCCTCATACCCCTCTCCAACCATCCCTCTCCCTCACAACCCCTCTCCAACCATCCTCTCCTCACCAACCACTCCCTCTCCCCTCACACCCCCTCACCAACCATCCCTCTCCCCCCACACCCTCTCCAACCATCCCTCTCCCTCATACCCTCTCCAACCATCCCTCTCCCCTCACAACCCCCCTCTCCAACCATCCCTCTCCCCTCACACCCCCTCACCAAGAACTACATCCCTCTCCTCACACCCCTCACCAACCACTCCCTCTCCCCTCACACCCCCTCTCCAACCATCCCTCTCTCCCTCACAACCCCTCTCCAACCATCCCTCTCCCCTCACACCCCCTCTCCAACCATCCCTCTCCCCTCACACCCCTCTCCAACCATCCCTCTCCCCTCACACCCCTCTCCAACCATCCCTCTCCCCTCACACTCCTCTCCAACCATCCCTCTCCCCTCACACCCCCTCTCCAACCATCCCTCTCCCCTCACACCCCCTCTCCAACCATCCCTCTCCCCTCACACCCCTCTCCAACCATCCCTCTCCCCTCACACCCCTCTTAACCATCCCTCTCCCCTCACACCCCTCTCCAACCATCCCTCTCCCCTCACACCCCCTCACCACCCATCCCTCTCCCCTCACACCCCTCTCCAACCATCCCTCTCCCCTCACACCCCTCTCCAACCATCCCTCTCCCCTCACACCCCTCTCCAACCATCCCTCTCCCCTCAAACCCCTCTCCAACCATCCCCCTACACCCCCTCTCCAACCATCCCTCTCACACCCCCTCCAACCATCCTCTCTCTCCCTCACACCCCTCACCAACCATCCCTCTCCCCTCACCACCCATCCCTCTCCCCTCACACCCCCTCTCCAACCATCCCTCTCCCCTCGCAGACGTCGCATGGCTGGTCATGACCCTCGCCATGACGGGGAAGCTCTTCATCAGCGGCGCTTACCAGATCATCTACGTGTACGTGACCGAGCTGTTCCCGACGGAGGTCCGCACGACGGGGATGGGCAGCGCTATCGTGGCTTCGCGGATTGGCTCTGTGATGGCGCCCTTCGTGACGGATTTCCTGGTGCGGCTCATGGGTCTCTTTAATTTTTTTTGTTTTTTGTGGATTGTGTGTATTTTTTTTTTTTTTTTCTTTTTCTTAGTGTTGTCTTGTTTATTTCTATGGATTTGTACTTCTGTGTGTGTGGGTTATTTTTTTTATTTTTAATGTCTATATATCTATATACATATACACCTGCAAAGCCTCCTTCCCACGCCCTCAGGGCCCGTGGCTCCCGTGGGCGCCGTCGGTGATCTTCGGAGCCTCGTCGCTGGTGGCTGCCGCCGTGACTCTGCTTCTGCGGGAGACGCGGGGGGCGCCGCTCCCGGACACCATCGCCGACCTCGAGACGATCGGCAAGCGGCCAGAGTCAGTGAATGAATGCTTGCTCGACCGGTAGATATGTTTGTGAATGCCTTCATGTGTGACAACAACAACAACACTAACAGTAATGGAAACAAAAGCTACGAAAACAAAAGACAACAGCAAAGCAACAACAGAAGCAATAACAATAGCAACATATGAGCATTGCAAGTGATAGGTCATGAAAATACTGCGGTCCCCTCTGCTAGAGACCCTCTACCTCATATCTGCCTTATAGAGACCCTCTACCTCATAGAGACCCTCTACCTCATATCTGCCTGCTAGAGACCCACCACCTCATAGAGACCCTCTACCTCATAGAGACCCACTACCTCATATCTGCCTCATAGAGACCCTCTACCTCATATCTGCCTGCTAGAGACCCTCTACCTCATATCTGCCTCATAGAGACCCTCTACCTCATATCTGCCTCATAGAGACCCACTACCTCATATCTGCCTGCTAGAGACCCTCTACCTCATATCTGCCTCATAGAGACCCTCTACCTCATATCTGCCTCATTGAGACCCTCTACCTCATATCTGCCTCATAGAGACCCTCTGCCTCATAGAGACCCACCACCTCATATCTGCCTCATAGAGACCCTCTACCTCATATCTGCCTCATAGAGACCCACTACCTCATATCTGCCTCATAGAGACCCTCTACCTCATATCTGCCTCATAGAGACCCACTACCTCATAGAGACCCACTACCTCATATCTGCCTCATAGAGACCCTCTACCTCATATCTGCCTGCTAGAGACCCTCTACCTCATATCTGCCTCATAGAGACCCTCTACCTCATATCTGCCTCATAGAGACCCTCTACCTCATATCTGCCTGCTACCTCATATCTGCCTCATAGAGACCCTCTACCTCATATCTGCCTCATAGAGACCCACTACCTCATAGAGACCCACTACCTCATATCTGCCTTATAGAGACCCACTACCTCATATCTGCCTCATAGAGACCCTCTACCTCATATCTGCCTCATAGAGACCCACTACCTCATAGAGACCCACTACCTCATATCTGCCTTATAGAGACCCACTACCTCATATCTGCCTCATAGAGACCCACCACCTCATATCTGCCTCATAGAGACCCACTACCTCATATCTGCCTCATAGAGACCCACTACCTCATATCTGCCTGCTAGAGACCCTCTACCTCATATCTGCCTGCTAGAGACCCTCTACCTCATATCTGCCTCATAGAGACCCTCTACCTCATATCTGCCTCATAGAGACCCACTACCTCATATCTGCCTCATAGAGACCCTCTACCTCATATCTGCCTGCTAGAGACCCTCTACCTCATATCTGCCTCATAGAGACCCTCTACCTCATATCTGCCTCATAGAGACCCACTACCTCATATCTGCCTCATAGAGACCCTCTACCTCATATCTGCCTCATAGAGACCCACTACCTCATATCTGCCTCATAGAGACCCACTACCTCATCTGCCTCATAGAGACCCCACTCATACTCGCCTGCTAGAGACCCACTCACTCATCTGCTCATGAGACCCCTCTACCTCATATCTGCCTGCTAGAGACCCTCTACCTCATATCTGCCTGCTAGAGACCCTCTACCTCATATCTGCCTGCTAGAGACCCTCTACCTCATATCTGCCTCATAGAGACCCTCTACCTCATATCTGCCTCATAGAGACCCTCTACCTCATATCTGCCTGCTAGAGACCCACTACCTCATAGAGACCCACTACCTCATATCTGCCTCATAGAGACCCACCACCTCATATCTGCCTCATAGAGACCCACCACCTCATATCTGCCTCATAGAGACCCACTACTCCTCATATCTGCCTCATAGAGACCCCCTCTACCCTTCATCTGCCTCCATAGAGACCCACTACCTCATATCTGCCTCATAGAGACCCTCTACCTCATATCTGCCTCATAGAGACCCACTACCTCATAGAGACCCACTACCTCATATCTGCCTCATAGAGACCCACCACCTCATATCTGCCTGCTAGAGACCCTCTACCTCATATCTGCCTGCTAGAGACCCTCTACCTCATATCTGCCTCATAGAGACCTCTCTACTCATATCTGCCTGCTAGAGACCCTCTACCTCATATCTGCCTGCTAGAGACCCTCTACTCCATATCTGCAGCCTCTATAGAGACCCTCTACCTCATATCTGCCTGCTAGAGACCCTCTACCTCATATCTGCCTGCTAGAGACCCACTACCTCATATCTGCTCCTCTTATAGAGACCCTCTAATTTCATATCTGCCTGCTAGAGACCCTCTACCTCATATCTGCCTCATAGAGACCCTCTACCTCATATCTGCCTCATAGAGACCCCACCATATCTGCCTGCTAGAGACCTCTAATTATATCTGCCTGCTAGAGACCCTCTTACTCCATATCTGCCTGCTAGAGACCCTCTACCTCATATCTGCCTGCTAGAGACCCTCTACCTCATATCTGCCTGCTAGAGACCCTCTACCTCATATCTGCCTGCTAGAGACCCTCTGCCCTCACATCCGGGCCTGCTAGAGACCCTCTACTCATATCTGCCTGCAGACCACTGCTCCCAGCATCTCGCCCTCAGTGAGACCCTCTACCTCATATCTGCCTGCTAGAGACCCTCTACCTCATATCTGCCTCACAGAGACCCCTCTACTATATCTGCCTCATAGAGACCCTCTACCTCATATCTGCCTGCTAGAGACCCTCTACCTCATATCTGCCTGCTAGAGACCCTCTACCTCATATCTGCCTGCTAGAGACCCACTACCTCATATCTGCCTCATAGAGACCCACCACCTCATATCTGCCTGCTAGAGACCCTCTACCTCATATCTGCCTCATAGAGACCCACTACCTCGTATCTGCCTGCTAGAGACCCACCACCTCATATCTGCCTGCTAGAGACCCTCTACCTCATATCTGCCTCATAGAGACCCACTACCTCATCTGCCTCATAATCCACCACCACACATCGCCTTAAGGAGACCCTCTACCCCCATATCTGCCTCATAGAGACCCACTACCTCATATCTGCCTCATAGAGACCCTCTACCTCATATCTGCCTCATAGAGACCCACTCACCATATCTGCCTCATAGAGACCCTCTACCTCAGAGACCTCTCACCAGCATCTGCCTGGAGGACCCACTACCT
>BOPN01008608.1:0-2500 GCA_017312705.2 Penaeus japonicus | reverse complement strand
TATGCGTTGCGTAAGGGAAGCGACCCAGGATAAAAAAGGGTGAGGGATAGGAAAGAGAGAGAGATAGGACACTATGGTGAGAGGGACACGTGACGAGATAGAAGGACACTATGGTGAGAGGGACACGTGACGAGATAGAAGGACACTATAGTGAGAGGGACAGTTGCGAGAGAGAAGGACACTATGGTGAGAGGGACAGTTACGAGATAGAAGGACACTATGGTGAGAGGGACTGTTGCGAGATAGAAGGACACTATGGTGAGAGGGACACGTTACGAGATAGAAGGACACTATGGTGAGAGGGACTGTTGCGAGATAGAAGGACACTATGGTGAGAGGGACTGTTGCGAGATAGAAGGACACTATGGTGAGAGGGACAGTTGCGAGATAGAAGGACACTATGGTGAGAGGGACAGTTGCGAGATAGAAGGACACTATGGTGAGAGGGACAGTTGCGAGATAGAAGGACACTATGGTGAGAGGGACAGTTGCGAGATAGAAGGACACTATGGTGAGAGGGACACGTTGCGAGATAGAAGGACACTATGGTGAGAGGGACACGTTACGAGATAGAAGGACACTATGGTGAGAGGGACAGTTGCGAGATAGAAGGACACTATGGTGAGAGGGACCGTTACGAGATAGAAGGACACTATGGTGAGAGGGACAGTTGCGAGATAGAAGGACACTATGGTGAGAGGGACACGTTGCGAGATAGAAGGACACTATGGTGAGAGGGACACGTTGCGAGATAGAAGGACACTATGGTGAGAGGGACACGTTACGAGATAGAAGGACACTATGGTGAGAGGGACAGTTGCGAGATAGAAATACGCGAAACGTGAGAGGTACTCGCTGCAAAATATAAACAAGTAGCGGGTAAGATGCGCCCTCTTCATCTTCGTCTGTTGTTTTTATCTCGTGAACCTTTCTCAACTCAACCGCAGCTGCCCAGTGGTGGCTGACGAGCGGCCGGCGTTGGACGCACAGCTGAGCACGGGTGAGTCTGAAGGAAAGTCGTCAGCTGTTAATTAAGAAAATTAGGTTAATGGGTGATTTTCCTTTTTATTATTATTATTATTATTATTATTTTGATCTACTCATTTATCTAATCTGGTTTCTCTCTCTCTCTCTCTTTTTTATTATCTTGTTCGTCTTATTTATTTTATGAATCACTTATCAACCTTATCTATCTTAAGTACTTAATCATCTTATCTTTATTTTGCTTCTTTTATCCATTCTATGCCCTTTTTTTTCAAGAGAAGCGCGTTGCTGTTTTGAAGTGATGAGAATCTAAGAATCTCTAATTCTAAAAACGAGATAAGACAAACAGAAAAAAAAGAAAAAGGAAACAACAGAGGGATAGACTCGCAGCAGTAAATATATATTCAAAAGTCACAAAGAAACGAAGTAGTGAGAGTTACGAATGGGAATCACAAAGGTGGAGAAAAGTTAGAACTTAGATAAAGATGGAGAAAAGTTAGAACGAAGATGAAGATGGAGAAAAGAAGAACGAAGATAAAGATGGAGAAAAGTTAGAACGAAGATGAAGATGGAGAAAAGTTAGAACGAAGATGAAGATGGATAAAAGTTAGAACGAAGATAAATATGGAGAAAAGTTAGAACGAAGATGAAGATGGAGAAAAGTTAGAACGAAGATGAAGATGGAGAAAAGTTAGAACGAAGATGAAGATGGAGAAAAGAAGAACGAAGATAAAGATGGAGAAAAGTTAGAACGAAGATAAATATGGAGAGAAGTTAGAACGAAGATGAAGATGGAGAAAAGTTAGAACTTAGATGAAGATGGAGAAAAGTTAGAACTTAGATGAAGATGGAGAAAAGTTAGAACTTAGATGAAGATGGAGAAAAGTTAGAACGAAGATGAAGATGGAGAAAAGTTAGAACGAAGATGAAGATGGAGAAAAGTTAGAACGAAGATAAAGATGGAGAAAACTTAGAACGAAGATGAAGATGGAGAAAAGTTAGAACGAAGATGAAGATGGAGAAAAAGTTTTACGAAAAAGTGTTAGAAAAAGTCTTAAGAGTGCATTTCTCTGTTTGTGAATTAAAGTGTAGTAATGATTTCCCACGGCAAATCAGGCGATTTTGTTGCTGCTTTAATGGTTGCATGATTTTCCGCACTAAAAACTAATCAATTAGCTATTCAACAAGAAATAGAAGCTGAAGAAAACTCAGAGACGGAAGAGGAAAAGGGCGCTCCGGGTGGAGGTTCGCTTGGGACTGAGGTGTGGCCGCTGGGCTGGGCGGTTTTATGTTTGCATGAGAGGTGCATTCTTATACGTATATACATACATACATGTGTGTATGTTTGTGTGTATATATATATATATATATATATATATATATATATATATATATATATATATACACATTTATGTATATATATATATATATATATATATATATATATATATATATATATATACACATATATGTATATATATACATATATATATATATATATATATATATATTATAT
>BOPN01008607.1:30000-37500 GCA_017312705.2 Penaeus japonicus | reverse complement strand
AGAATGAGAGGTAGGGAGGGGGGGAAAGTGGTATGGAGGGAGGGAGGGAGTGGAAGATGGGAGGGATAGATGGAGGGAGGGAGGGAGGGAGGGAGGAGGGAGAGAGGGAGAGAGAGAGAGACCGAATGAGAAGAGAAGAGAAGAGAAGAGAAAAGAGAAGTGCCGGAGAACAGAACAGAACAGCAGTGGAGAGAAAGGGGAAGAAAGAGGATGAAAAAGAAAGAAAACGAGGAGCGAAAGAGCACAGACAGAAAAAAACAGAAATATCATAACCGAAAAAGATAAGAAAAAACAAAAACAAATATAAAGGGGGGGTAGGTGATAAAAAAAGGCGAAAAAAACATAAAAGGTGAGAGAGAAAGAGACTACAGAGCGAAAACTTCCCGACGGCTTTGCGTCTGGTATTGGATTTTAGACTTCAGAGTACTGGCACTCGGCACAATTACGTCAGAGTGCCAGGGTGGTGGATATAGGGGATGGTGGTGATGACGATAAAGGGCGGGAAGAGGAGGAGGAAAAGGAGGAGGAGGAGGAGGAGGGGTGGGAGAAGGAGGACGAGGAGGAGGAGGAGGAGGAGGAGGAGGGGGGGGAGAAGGTGCAGGACGAGGAGGAGGAGGAGGAGGAGGAGGGGGGAGAAGGTGAATGGTGGATGAAGGGGATGGTGGTGATGACGATAAAGGGCGGGAAGAGGAGGAGGAAGAGGAGGAGGAGAAGGGGAGAGGGAGAAGGTGCAGGACGAGGAGGAGAAAAAGGAGGAGGAGGAGGAGGAGGGGAGAAGGTGCAGGACGAGGAGAAGGAGGAGGAAGAGTGAAAGATGGAGAAAGAAGAGAGAAATAAAAGACGTGAAAGAACACAACCAAGAGAGCAAAACCAAAAATGAAAAAAGAAAAAAGAAGAAAAAAAAGGAAGAAGAGATGACAGAGAAGGAAAGAGAGAAAAGAGAAGAGGGGAATACCTTAAGTAAAGGACCAAGAAAACCGCTTCACACACACGCGGAAACAGCAAACCATAAACAGGCAACCAGACACCTGAGAGAGCGAGATGGGACACTCTAGGCCCGACGAGCCAACAATCTCAGGTCACTCTCGTTCTCTCGCTCTCTTTCTTTCTTTCTCTCTCTCTCTCTCTCTCGCTATCTTTCTTTCTTTCTTTCTTTCTTTCTCTTTCTCTCTCTCTTTCCTCTCTTTATTTCTCTCTCTCTCTCTCTCTCTCTCGCTCTCTCTCTCTCTCTCTCTCTCTCTCTCTCTCTCTCTCTCTCTCTCTTTCTTTCTTCCTCTCTCACACACACAAAAAGGGTGTGGAGATCTGTTAATAAGACACTTCCTATTTCAGGAAATTACTCAAGTAGGTGAGTGTTGTATGGCTCTCACTGATACGGGCGTAAGGGGCGTATGGGTAATGTTCACATCCATCGGACCGCGGCGATCTATTAGGAGAGAAGATCTGATAGAGAGAGAGAGAGAGAGAGAGAGAGAGAGAGAGAGAGAGAGAGAGAGAGGAGAGGGAGACACAGAGAGACAGAGGGAGAGAGGGTGTAGAGAGAGAGAGAGAGAGAGAGAGAGAGAGAGAGAGAGAGAGAGAGAGAGAGAGAGAGGGGGAGACAGAGAGAGAGTGAGGGAGAGAGGGGTGTAAGAGGGAGGGAGAGAGAGAGAGAGAGAGAGAGAGAGAGAGAGAGAGAGAGAGAGAGAGAGAGAGAGAGAGAGAGAGAGAGAGAGAGAGAGAGAGAAATCAGAGTTGCGGATGCTCATTACCCTCTCCCCCCCCCCTTCCTCCCCATCTCCTATCCCTACTTCCCACAGCCCCCTATAAGTGACTGTCCACCCTTCCCCCTTCCCCCTTCCCTCTCTTTTCTAGCTCTTTTTACTCCCATTACACCCCCTCTCCCTCTTCCCCTCTTTATACTCCACTGAAGGCCTTCTTCTCTTTCCGTGCGACCCCTCTTCTCCCCTCCCTCCCTCCCTCCCCCTATATACCTTACGAACGTCTTCACCCCCCTTCCCCTCTGTCCTCTCACCCTCTCTTCTCAACACCCCCCTTTCCCCTATCTCCCACCCTACCTTCCACCCTCCTCCCTTACCCACCTTCCCCCTATCTCTTTCCCCCACCTATAAAACCCTCTCCCTCTCCACCTTCCCCCTCCCCCTCTCCCTCCTCCCTTTCCCTTCCCCTCTCCCTCCCCTCCCCCTTTCCCTCTTACCCCTCTCCTCTCTCCCTCCTCCCTTTCCCTTCCCCGTCCCCCCTCTCCCTCCTCCCTTTCCCCTTACCCCCTCTCCCACCTCCCTTCCCCCTCCCTATCCCTCCCTCCTCCCCTCCCCCTCTCCCTCCCCTCAGGCCAGCGGGGACGTCGCCTGAATAGATCATAGCTATCGCGAGGTGTGACTTCTCTTTCCCTCTCCTTCTCTCGTTTCCTCTCCTTCTCTCTCTCCCTCTCCTTTTCTCTTTCCTTCTCCTTTTCTCTTTCCCTCTCCTTCACTCGTTTCATCTCCTTCTCTCTTTCCCTCTCCTTTTCTCTTCCCCTCTCCTCTCTTTCCCTCTCCATTTACCATTTATGAGAGAGAGAGTAAAAACATAAATATTTTTTTTTTCTACACTGATCACAGAAATATATGAATAAAAATGTGTATTTATGTATTTAAACGCAATTCTCTGATCAGGTAACTGAAAAAAACAGTAGCGCCTGCGTGGCGTGAACACCACTTGGCTTGGAAGCGACGCGATCCTGGGACCTTGGCGTGCGAGGCGAGAACGCTACCGTTCCGCTACCGGGATTTCTCCAAAGGATAAAAGGATTTTGGGGGATCTTATATTATAGAGTTTCTCTCTTTCTTTCTCTTTCTCTCTCTCTCTCTCTCTCTCTCTCTTCCCTTTCTTCTCCCTCTCCCTCTCTCCCCCTCTTTCTCTATTTATCTCTCTCTCATTCTCCCTCCTTTTCTCCATCCCTCCCTCTCTCTTCTGTCTCCGCTCTTCGCCGCTAGGTGACAGAGCATAAAAGATCGTCGTTTAAAAGTGTTAACGAGTTATGAGGGAGATCGCTCGGAATGGGATAGAGATCGTAAGTACAGAATACAAAGGTCGTTATCATAACACAGACACAGACACACACACAAACACACACACACACACACACACGCACGCACACGCACACGCACACGCACACGCACACGCACACGCACACACACAGGCACAGGCACACGCACACACACAGGCACAGGCACACGCACACACACTACTTATATACATATCGCTATCGCCTTGTTGACGCAAATGGGCAGTAACAACAGATCAACCATAACACTAAAAACAAATATAGTAATAATGGTGATATCAGATATAATAACTATGATATTAATATAAACAATAAAATCATTATTTTACCTGAGATTTTCGCAAAAAATCCACACTAGTTCACTAACTAAATCAAATAAAAGTGAAAAGACAACAAAAAATGACAAATCAATATAGATAATATAATTAACACTAACTCATCATCATTGCAAAAAAAAAAAAAAAAAAAAAAAAACAAAACGCAAAAAAAGAAAAAATACACCAATAGAAAGAAGTAGAAAAAAAGAACACATCCCCCCCCCCGAAAAAAAAAGAGCGCCAAAAGAAGAGAGGGAACGGGAAGATAATGCGAGCCTCTCTCCACCTCTTCAGGCTCCACCTTTTCACACCCGCCGAACGAAAGGCAGATCGCCCTCAGCTGTTCCGGTGTGAAGAGGGGCGGGGGAGGGGGAGGGGGGAGGTGAGGAGGAAGGTGGATGTAGGGGGGAGGGGGGGGGTTAAGGGGGAAAGAGGAGGAGAAGGTTGAAGGGGAGAAAGAAGGTGGATGGAGGGAAAGAAGAGGGAGGTAGTGGGACACGGGGAAGGAGGGGAGGAAGAGGGATGTGGGTAGAGCGAGAAAGAAAAAGAAGGATGGAGGGATAGAGGGAAAAGAGAGAGAACAGTAGATGGAGAGGAGAAAGCAATAAGGTAGAGTGAGGGAAGAAGGAAGGAGTGAGGAGGAACAGACAGCAGAGAGAGAGAGAGAGAGAGAGAGAGAGAGAGAGAGAGAGAGAGAGAGAGAGAGAGAGAGAGAGAGAGAGAGAGAGAGGGGGGGCGAGAAAAGGGGAGAGGAGGGTAGGAGAGGGAAGGAGGGAAAGATAGAGAGGAGGGGGAGGAGAGGGGGGTACGGGCAAGAGGGGAAGCAGAGGAGGAGATAGAGTGAATGAGAGGCGAGGAGGAAAGAACGGAGGTGAGAAAAGGAGAGGGAGAAAGAGGGTACTTAGGAAGGTAGGGAGGGGGAGGGGAGGGGAGGAGGGGAATAAGAGAACGCAGGGAGACAATAAAGGGTGTGAAGTGAGAGAGACGAGGAGAAAAGGCTGGATGGAGAAAGAGAGAGAGGTGGGGAGAAGGGAACGGAGGGGAGCAGCAGGTAGAGAGAGAGAGAGAGAGAGAGAGAGAGAGAGAGAGAGAGAGAGAGAGAGAGAGAGAGAGAGAGAGAGAGAGAGAGAGAGAGAGAGAAGACTATAGAGAGGGAAACAAGAGAAAAAAAGGAAAAGAGAAAGAAAAAAGAAGAAGAAGAAAAAGGAAAGAAAGAAAAAAATATAAGAAAAAACAAACAAACAGACAGGAGATGAAGAAAAGAGACACGAAAAGACCCCCTCCCCCAGAGCTCAGTAGAAAGCGACAAGGAACAAGAGACCAATAAAGACGGGAAGAAGAAGGAGGCGGCGAGAATGGCCTGCGACAGAAGGAGGGAAGAAGGCGAGGGCGTGAAGGAGGATTAAGCAAAAGCTAGATAAAAAGGGAGCAAGGACATTCGCAAAGGATGCTTTTGGGGCCGAAGTGCAAACAAGGGGGCGTAAGTAGGCTAAAGGGGGGAGGGAAAGGGGGGGAAGGGGGGGAGGGGGAGAAGGGGAAGGAGGAAAGATAAAGTAGGAGTGATGCAGGTGTGTGGGAGGGAGGTAGGGAGGGGATGGGAAGGAGAGGGAGAGAAGGAGAGAGAGAGAGAGAGTGAGAGAGTGAGAGAGAGAGAGAGAGAGAGAGAGAGAGAGAGAGAGAGAGAGAGACAGAGAGAGAGAGAGAGAGAGAGAGAAGAGAGAGAAGAGAGAGAGACAGAAAAACAAACAAACATAATAATTTGGGTACATCGAAAACGAAAAAAAAAAAAAAACACAGAAACGTCAAAAAAAATCAATTAAAAAAAAATCGAAAAAAAGCCTTAAGAGGAGGGGAGGTTGGGGAAAGCCAAGTAGCCTTTCTTTTCTCACAGGAGCAGAGAGCAGAGGCTACGGCGGCCGACTAATGGAGTAAAGTAAGGGCGGGTGACGAGAGAAGAGAAGCCTCCATGACAGGTCTTCCGGGGTTTCATTGTGGGGATGGGAGGTGACACCTCAGCCTGCGCAGCACGGACTTTTCACAGACACTGCCACTTCACAGACTGAACTTTTTATTATTATTATTATTTATTTATTTATTATTTTTTTTTTTTTTAGCAAATATTCATGCTTCACAGGCACTCACACTTTAAAAAACATGAGATCTTTTCAAATTGCTCGGTTTTACACTCTTACTCTCTTTCACTTACACGTTTTTGCATTCTTACACACACACACGCACACACAAACACACACACACACACACACATACACGCACACACACACACACACACACACACACGCACACACACACACACACACATACACACACACACAATCTTATACTCACACACTCGCGGTCCCTTTGAAGTGTGAGAGGGCGAAAATATGATGGTGGTGATGATGGTGGTGATGACTGATGATGGTGGCGGTGATGGTGATGATTGATGATGATGGCGGTATATAGTTTGTGAGTGAGTGAATGAATGTAAGTGAGGGTGAAGGTGAGAGTGAGTGAGTGTGTGTGTACGTGAGAGATAGAGAGAGAGATAGAGAGATAGAGATAGATAGATAGATAGAGGGAGAGAGAAATAGATAGAGAGAGGGGGAGAGAAAGAAGCAGAGAGAGAGAGAGAGAGAGAGAGAGAGAGAGAGAGAGAGAGAGAGAGAGAGAGAGAGAGAGAGAGAGAGAGAGAGAGATAGAGATAGAGATAGAGATAGAGATAGAGAGAGAGAGAGAGAGAAATAGACAGAGAGAGGGGGAGAGAAAGAAACAGAGAGAGAGAGAGAGAAATAGAGAGAGAGAGATAGAGAGAGAGAGATAGAGAGAGAGAGAGAGAGAGAGAGAGAGAGAAATAGACAGAGAGAGAGAGAGAGAGAGAGAGAGAGAGAGAGAGAGAGAGAGAGAGAGAGAGAGAGAGAGAGAGAGAGAGAGAGAGAGAGAGAGAGAGAGAGAGAGAGAGAGAGAGAGAGAGAGAGACAGAGAGGGAGAGAGAGAGAGAGAGAGAGAGAGAGAGAGAGAGAGAGAGAGAGAGAGAGAGAGAGAGAGAGAGAGAGAAATATACAGAGAGAGGAGGGAGAGGAAGAAACAGAGAGGAAGATAGAGAAAGAAGGAGATGCAAAGCAAAGTAGAAAAGAAGAAACCAAAAGAGAGAAGAGACAGAACAGGATGAGAGAAAGGAGACAAAATGCATTAGAGGAATTAGAAAGAGAAATTACACAATCCGAATATCGTAAACTCGCGCCTCCCACACTAATTTGCATACGAGCCGACACAAGGCACCGCTTCCGGCCATAGAATCTGCATACACTGCGCTTTAATCTTTTTAAATATATAATACCCTTTAATTAGAGGAGTGATAAGAAATCTTTGAGGGAACTACAGAAGTGTAGGATATTAAGAAAAAGAAAGACACAAATAATATACTAATAACCATTATCATTAGAGAAATTATATTATTATTAATAACCGTAATAGCAATAATAATAACGATAAGAATAATAAAACCATAATAATAATAAAATAATGATAACCATACAAATAGCAACAACAAAAAACAGGACAAACAACGCTTCGAAAAAAAAAAACGCAGAAAGAAAACGCGTAACACAGGGGGAACTACATCAATATAGAACATAAAAAAAAAATCTTGCGATACTTATCAGTCGATCCACGTTAACAAGGCAGAGGAGGAAGATGAAAGGGAACGTCGAAAGGAGTGAATAGAGAGAAAGAAAGCAAGAATGAGAAAAAAAATGATTAAAAAAAAAAGTGCATGTATGCTTTTAAAAGCCGGGGGTCCTTATCATCAAAAGCGTATATAGCCACAAAGACTCGAAAAATAACAACAAAAGACTTTCAAAAAGAGATGGAGGAGGGGGGGGGGAAGGAGATGGTTAGAGGTGGACCCACCCACCCCCTAAAAAAAGAAGGAGAAGGAGAAGAAAAAAAATCTTTAATCTTTCATTTCTGTCTCCCCCCCCTCATCCCAAACTTCCAATTTCTTCCTGTGACTCTCCTTCGCTATTGTTCACATCCTCTCTCTTTCCTCTTCCTCCCTCCTTCTCTTCTTGTCTCTTTCCCTCTTCAATCCTTCTCTCAACGAGGTGTTCTGAGTACGTGTTTTTTCAATTTCAATTA
>BOPN01008607.1:10000-15000 GCA_017312705.2 Penaeus japonicus | reverse complement strand
AAAAAGGTTTCTGTGTAAGAAAATAGGGAATAGGCAAATGGAGAAGAAAACTTTAAGAAAACGGAAGCAGTGTAAGAAAATCCAGATAGATGCAATACATGATAATCATGAAAGGAAACCAAAGAAAGAATGAGAGATAGATAGATAGATAGATAGAGAGAGAGAGAGAGCGATAGATAGATAGATAGATAGAGAGAGAGAGAAATAGAGAGAGAGAGAGAGAGAGAGAGAGAGAGAGAGAGAGAGAGAGAGAGAGAGAGAGAGAGAGAGAGAGAGAGAGAGAAACAGAGAAACATAGCAAGACAGAGCAAGACAGAACAAGATAGAGAAATACAAAAACAGACAGAGAAAGAAAGAGAAAGCCAGAAACAGAGACAGAGAAAGAAATAAAGAGAAAGAAAGGCCAAAGAAATAATCAAAGAGAAAGAAAGCGAGAGAGAATTTCTGTCCCCTAAGAGTATTTTTTTTGATACCATTATGAGCACAAAGATCTGAAGCCTTTGATATAATAAATAAAGCTCTGTGTCAAAAGAGACTCTGCGGTAGACTCCTCCTTCCGCGCCCCCAGACAGGTCCTGGATGTCTCTTGAGGACCTCTCCCTCGCGCTGTTCCTCTGTTTCTTTCTCCCTTTGATTTCTCTTCTCCTTCTTCTTCGTCTTTTCCTTATTTATTTATTTTTTTATTTTTTATTTATTTTCTCTTTTTCTTTTTATTTCTCTCTCTCTCTCTCTCTCTCTCTCTCTCTCTCTCTCTCTCTCTCTCTCTCTCTCTCTCTCTCTCTCTCTCTCTCTCTCTCTCTCTCTCTCCCTCCCTCTCTATCTTTCGCTTCCATTATTGGCCTTCTTTTATATCTCCCTCTTTTATTTTTTCTTCTTTCTTTCTCGCTATGTGTGTGTGTGTGTGTGTGTGTGTGTGCGTGTGCGTTGCGTGTGAGTATGGGTATGGGTATGGGTATGGGTATGGGTATGGGTATGGGTATGGGTATGGGTATGGGTATGGGTATGGGTATTAGTGTGAGTATGGGTATGGGTATGGGTATAGATATGGATATGGATATGGATATGGATATGGATATGGATATGAGTATGAGTAAGAGTAAGAGTATGAGTGTGTCCGTGAGCCAATGAACACACGCCCGTCCGTTCGCGTGTGCATACCAATAAGTGCGAGCCCTCGCCAAAGAACAGCTCCCCGCCTCCAATCCTCCTTCCGCCCGGCTCTGCTCTCATCCCCGTTTCCTTTTACAACGCCTACTCCTTCAAGATGCTGCTTGCCAAACGAGTCTCCTTCTCACGGATTCTTATGCTGACGAGTCCTACGCCAATCTTGTTCCCCGAGTCCTTCGCGTGAGATCTGGCTCTATTGACTCATCCAATACTCACGGGATGAGATCCTCATCGCACGGGATTCTTCTCGCCTTCCTCTCTTATGGCTCTTATTATTCGTTTTTTTCTTCTTCTATTTTCCCCCCTTCCGTCTCGTTTTTTTTTTTTTTTTTTTTTTTTTTTGTATATATCCACGACCGGGAATGCATTTTTTTTTTTTTTTTTGTATTTTTTCCTTATTCTGTGGGTCTCTTTCTTCCTTTTTTCTTCTTCTTTTCTTGTTCTTATTCTCTCCTCTTTCTCATAGAGACCCAAGTCCCCCCAGCACCACACACCAATATCCCTGAATCTTCAATGTTCATTATTCTCTCTCTCTCTCTCTCTCTCTCTCTCTCTCTCTCTCTATCTCTCTCTCTCTCCTTCCCTTTTCCCTTCTTCCCTCTCTTTTTCCCCTTCCTTTAGATCCTCCCTTCACCCCCTCTACCCCCTCCTCTCCAATCCCTTAGATCCCCCCATCCTCCCCCCCATCCCCTCCCCCCTGATCCTAAAATCTCGTAACCTTTCATAAAAAAAAAAAAAAACACTCGTCTTAAATGGGTCCGCGTCCCTTTCCTCTTCGAGTCCCTATTTCTTTTCCAAACCCCCTTACTCCTTCAGTAACGCTCCCCCCTCTCTCTCTCTTTATTCATCACCTTCCTTCCTCTCTCTCTACTCTCTTCTCCGCTCCCTTATCCTCCACACTCTTTCCCTTTCTTATTTTCTTTTATTTCGTTCTTCTTTTTTCATCCTACCCCTTCCTCATTCTTCCTTCCTCCCTTCCTCACCTATCTCTCCTTTTTTCCAAAGCCCTCCTTTCTCCCTCTCCCTCAACATCTCTCTCCACCCTCCCTCTTTCTCCCCAAACCCCCCTTTCCCCTATCTGTTTACCCCTCATGTCCCCTCTCCCTCTCTGCTGACACCCCCAAAAACCTCCTTTTCTCCTCCTCCTCCCTCCCCCCTCCCAACCTCCTCCACTCCTCTCCCCCCCTTCCAAACCTCATTTCTCCTAAAACCCCCCTCTCCCCTCTTTGCTTACACCCCCAAAAAAACTCTTTCCTCCTCCTCCTCCTCCTCCACTCCCTCCACTCTCCCTCTCCCTCCACCTATCCCTCCTCCTTCCTCCTCCCACCTCCCTTAGGGATCATTATACCTGTAGAGGATCTGGTCGTCACCCTCAGGACAAAGGAAAATGTCGAGTAATCAAGAGCGGGCGTTCGTCTAGTGGTCCTCGAACTTGGTCTTTGATGGTGGCGTCTGAGGTGGAGGAGGAGGTGGTGCTGGTAGTGGTGGAGCAGGTGGAGGAAATGGTGGAGGAGATGGTGGAGAAGGTGGGGGGGATGGTGGTGGTGGTGGTGGAGGAGGAGGAGGAGGAGGAGGAGGAGGAGGAGGAGGAGGAGGAGGAGGAGGAGGTGGTGGAGGAGATGGTGGTGGTGGTCGTGGAGGAGGTAGGAAAGGTGTAGGTGGAATTCAGAGGTGGAAGGCAGCGGCGTTGGACAAGTAGAAGTGTAGAAGAAAGGAGAGAAAAGAAGGAAAGGAAAAGTGAGAGAGATAGATAAATGGAGTGGGAGAGGGAGAGGGAGAGGGAGAGGAGAGAGAGAGAGAGAGAGAGAGAGAGAGAGAGAGAGAGAGAGAGAGAGAGAGAGAGAGAGAGAGAGAGAGAGAGAGAGAGAGAGAGAAGAGAGAAGAGAGAGGAGAGAGGAGAGACGGAGAGAGAGAGGAGAGAGAAAGAGAGAGAAAAAAAAAGAGAGAAAGAGAGAGAGGAAAAGAGATAAAGAGAAAGAGAAAGAGAGACTTAGGACTTAACTTGTAAGACTCCCTTAATTCTTCCATCTATCCTTCTCCCCCTCCCCTCCTCTCTCAACGCCTGCCATCCAATTGACCTCCCCTCTCCCCCTCCCTCACCCCTACCCCTGCCTGATTTGAATGAGGCTAAAGGGACCGAGAGTGACGAACGAGAGCTAAGTATTTCTCTCTCTCTCTCTCTCTCTCTCTCTCTCTCTCTCTCTCTCTCTCTCTCTCTCTCTCTCTCTCTCTCGCTCTCTCTCTCTCTTTCTTCATAGTTATCACAAACGGAGCGAAAAGAAGAGAGGGACGAAAGGAAATAAGAGGTAGAGGATGAGGGAAAGAGGTGAGAGAAAGAGAAAGAGAAAGAGAAAGAAAGAGAGAGAGAGAGAGAGAGAGAGAGAGAGAGAGAGAGAGAGAGAGAGAGGAGAGAGAGAAGAGAGGAGAGGAGAGGAGAGGAGAGGAGAGGAGAGGAGAGGAGAGGAAAGGAGAAGAGCGAAGAGAAGAGAAGAGAAGAGGAGAGAAGGGAAGAAAAGTGAAGTGGAGAGAAAGGAAGAGAAGAAAAATAAAGAGAAGAGAAGATAAAAGAAGAAAAAAATAAAGAGAGGAGAGGAGAAGAGAAGAAACAAGAAGAGGAAAGCAAGAGAGAAAAGAAATTAAAAGATAAGAGAAAGAGAAGAGAAGAAAAAAAGAAAGAGAGAGGGAGAATAAAAATGAAAAGATAGAGCATGAGAAGAGAAGAGAAGAGAAGCGAGAGGAGAGAGAAAGAGAGACAGAGAGAAAGGAAAAAAAAAATCCCAAACCCGAAGCACATCGATCGGCAATCGGACCATCAACATAATCGCCGCCAGTGTCTCCCGATGCATTGTCGCCATTACACGCAAGGACGACATCGTGTGGCATTGCGGGGGAGGGGGGGAGGCGGAGGGGGAGGTGGGGTTGGGAAGATTGGGTAGGTGGAGGGTGGGAAGTGGAAAGGATGGAGGGATAGGGTGGCGCTGAAGGGGGAGTGGGGGGGGAGAGGATTTTTTTTTGGGGGGGAAGGAAGATTGGGGAGGAGTGGGGAGGGAGAGAGGGAGGGAGGGGAGGGAGGGAGGGAGGGAGGGAGGGAGGGAGGGAGGGAAGGAAGGAGGGACACAGCGTGAAGGGGAGGGAGGTGGGATGTTAAAAGTAGTGGGGAGGCGGGGGGAAGTAGAGTAAAGTGAATATGGGGAGTGAGGAAGAGAGAGGAGGAAGAAGGGGGGGGGGAGGACCAGGAAATAGGGAGAGAAGACACTAAAAAAAAGGGTGGGGGATCGGAGAGCAAGAAACGTCAGGGCGGGGAAGAGAAGGAATAGGAAGAGAGAGAAAGAGGTTAGAACAGAAAGAGCAACCAAAAAAGAAGAAGAAAAAGCAAGGCAAACACCAAGAAAAGAAGAAAGGAGAAGAGGAAAGATAGGAAGAATAAAGTAAGGAAACAAAAACAACACCTCCTCCTGCCATTTCCCCCTCTCCCTCTTGTCTCCCCTTCTCCCTCCCCCTCCCCCTCCCCCTTCCCTCTTCCTTCTCCTCTCGTTACATCTTTCCTCTCCCTTTCCTCCCCTCCCATCCCCTTCCCTTCTCCCCCCCTCCCCTCTCCCTCACCCTACCCCCTCCCCTACCCTCCCCCTCCCCTCTTCCCCTGACGAAGGAGAGGAGAGGAAAGGAGAGGCTTTGTCCTACGGCAGAGGGGACGCCCTTAGTGATGGCCGACTAAACAGCGAAGGAGAGATGGGCGGTTTGGGGGCCGTGGGAAAAAAGGGAGAAGGGGTTGGGAGGGAGAGAAGGGGTCAAAGGAGAGGGGAGGAGGAGGATGGGGGAGGAGAGGAGAATGG
>BOPN01008607.1:2500-7500 GCA_017312705.2 Penaeus japonicus | reverse complement strand
GAAAGAAAGAGAGAGAGAGAGAGAGGAAGAAAGAGCGATGAGGAAGTGGAATGAGGATGAGGATGAGGGAAGGGGAGAATCATCGATCGCTGTCCATATCACTCATGGTAAAGAGGATGATGGAGGAAGCAGCCTGGTTGGCTGTTTGTTGTTGTTGTTGTTGTTGTTTTCTCTTGCTGTTGTCCTTGATACTACTTCCGGTTTTTCTTGTTGCTGCTGCTGTTCTTGTTTTGTTTGTTGTCATTTCCGGGTGTTGTTTCTCTTTTGTCTTTTTTGTTTTTGTTGTTGTTACTCCTCTTGATAATAACGAAAAATATATGGGCCTTAGAAAATTTCCTCAAAAGTGTTTCAATATAATTACAAAAAAGAAATAACTACAACCCATGGAAACCTAACCATTCAACCACAACATCGAAAACATATGCAAACACATGAAAAAAAAAAATAAATAAATAAATAAAAATAAATCAAACAAACACCAAAAACACAATAAACAAAAACAAACTGATTACATATCAAAGTAAAACATGATGAAAAAAATCAACTTTCGAAATACACAAAAAACAAAAGATTTCTCGCCGATTCGACCCGCCTGTCTGCGAGACCAAACACTCCAGCTGGGAGACAAGCGGAAACGCCGAAGGTTTTAGCCGAAGATTTATCGAAGTTTTTTTTTTTCTTTTTTTATTCCTAATTCCTGATGACCGAGAGATGGGGCTGTGTTATTGCGTCTGTTTAAATTTGATTTATATGATTGTATTATTATCGTTATCACTATTATTATTATTATTGTCAATATCATTATTGTCAGTATTATCATTATTATTGTCATTATTATTATCAGTAGTATCATTATTATATTTTTTATTATCATAATCATCGTCATTATTACTATCATCATCATTATTGTAATCATCATTATCATTATTCTTATCCGCATCATCATCATTATAATTATTTTCATCCCTTCCGCACAGCCTGAGTGGTGTGTCATATCGGTTTAGAATGTCAACGATGAATATTCCATTTCAACCGAGTGTTGCAATGAATATTATTGTGTTGCAATGAATATTGTTTTGATACGTACAATCGAGGCATTAGAATATGATAAAGTAAAATATCGCTAAAAAAAAGTTATAACAGTAGTCAAAATCATATAACTAAAAATACACACAAAGAACAACATACAAACAAACACACACATAAACCCTCACTTGGCCAGGAGCAATAATTGATCATTGTCGCAAGAACACAATAACAATAATTGGTGCATAATGCCGTGAAACATTGACTGTGTCCGTGGAAGCGTAAGAGAGAGTATGTATGTACGTGTGTGTGTATGTGTGTGTGTGTGTGTGTGTGTGTGTGTGTGTGTGTGTGTGTGTGTGTGTGTGTGTGTGTGTGTGTGTGTGTGTGTGTGTGCGTGGGCGTAGACGCGTACTCGTCATAGAACGGCATCTCTCGATATTCCATTTCTCTGACAGCCCCTCAATGTCAAGTATGACACAAAATCCCGTATATAAAAGGCCTAAAATACACACTTGGTGTTAAAAAACGGATAAAAAAAATAAACTTGGAAATTGTTGAGGCGTCACGTTTCGCATAAAAAAGAGCGGGAAAGTTTTGCACTGAGGACTGCGAGAGCTCATTATTTTGAAGTGTGTGTTTTGGCCACCAGGGGAGGGGGCGGCGCTAGGGTCGACCCCACCTGCCAACCGGAGGTGTTACCAGTCCTGGAGTGACCCTTAAGCTGACAGCACGTGACCGTCTACAATGAACAAAGTTGCAATCCATCAATATTGCAGCGTTTTTTTCATCAGAGTTATTTTTTTTTCGGAAGGAGGATATTTACAGTCTGAATAAAGCCGGAGGTTCAAACTCACACTGAAGATTTCCAGATATATAACCCGCACGTATTTCCCTCCATTTCATCACGGGGGGGGAAAAAACGGGTATTCTCGAGACGGTCAAAAATTTACGGCCAATGAAAGCCGGTAATACTGACAAATCACGGGAGAAATACGAGCGCAAAATCGAGAGAGTCTACGGTTAAAGAATCCATATTTCACTCTAACCTCGCGAATAACCGAGCAAGCCACATCGCTTCTGAGAATTTATTCTGCTACTCACGCTGAAGAAAAAAACACACGACCTCTTCACACCTGTTCTAGAACTCCGATTATTTAACTCCTCTCTTCATCTAAATATTTTTTTATCGTTTAGTTCTCAATAAAAAAAATATTTTCTGTTACTGAATGAAATAGGGTTGTGTTTTTGTCGAGGACATTTACAAATAAGCGAGAAATGGACGAATTAAAAAAAAGGAGTTATTGAGGATAATGAACAGATAAACCGACAGACTAACCAAAAGGAAATTACTCACACTCAGCCACCCGTTGCCTGTGGCTGCCCACTAGAGGTATCTCTTCCTCACGCACTCACCTGAAAGGAGAAAAAAATATCTATTACATTCATGAGTTTAGACTGAATCTTGACATGCAAGCTTTGGAAAGAAGCAGATAGAAACAGAGAAAGAAACGGGGATAAAGAGAGAGAGTGAGAGAGAGAGAGAGAGAGAGAGAGAGAGAGAGAGAGAGAGAGAGAGAGAGAGAGAGAGAGAGAGAGAGAGAGAGAGAGAGATAGGGGAAGGAAAGGGAGGAAGAGGGGGGAAGATCAAAGAAATTTTACACACTTTTTATTCCTTCAGCTGCACCATTTCTCTACAAATATACACAAATACATAGACAGGATGGGTAATACCCATAACGCGAATAAAAGATGTCGAAAGAAAAAGTAGAAGGGGACGGAGAAGAAGAAAAAAGAAGAATAAGAAGAGGACGGAGAAGATGGAGAAAAGGGGGTACTGAAAAGAAGAATAAGAAGAAAGGGACGGAGAAGAAAAGAAGAAGAAGAAGAAAGGGACAGAGAAGAAAAGAAGAAAAAAAAAAGAGACAGAGAAGATATTAGATCCCCCAGCCTCGCACCCGCCGCCCTGCTATATTATGTAAGCTAATCAGGTTATTAACATGGCATCTCTAACCTGGGGGGCTTGGAGTTTGGTCCCTTTAATTTTTCTCTCAACAAATTTCTTAGATTTTTTTTTGTTTTTTTTGTTTTTCAATTGTTTCCAGTTTGGGTTTGCATATTCGCGTTTGGATGTTGTCCTCTGCGTGTCTTTCCTTAATTGCTTCCTGTGTCTTGCTTGTTTCTCTTTCTTTATCCGTTTGTTTATTTCTCTCTCCTTTCTTTATCTTTAAAAATCTCCTTTAGCTTTTCCTTCTCCCTCTACGTTCCTCCTTCGACGTCTTTCTGTCTCCTTTTCTTCTTCTTCTACCACTATCTTTTATCTCCCTCTCACTCTCCCTCTTTTTCTCTTTCTCTCCTCTTCCCTCTGTTTCTTCCGTTCTCCCACGCACTCTCTCTCTCTTTTTCTCTCCCTTTCTCTTTGTTATCTCCTCCCTCTTTGTCCCTGCTTCTCATTCTCCCTATATACCTCTATTCTCTCACACTCTATCATTCTCTCTGTCCCTCTTTCTCATTCTCCTTCTTTCCCACCGTCTCTCATTCTCTCTTCCTCTCCCACTGTCCCTCACTCTCTTCCTTCCTCTCTTTCTCATACTCTCTCCCTCTCTCTCGTTCTCTCACCTTCACTCTCTCTCTCTCCTCTCCTTTTCTCTCCCACTCTCCTTCGTTCATCCTCTCCTAGTCTCGCATTCTCTCTCTCTCCTTTCCTTCTCCATCTCCCACTGTCTCTCATTCTCTCTTCAATCTCTGTATCTCTCCCTCTCCCTCATTCTCTCTCCCTCTACCTCACTCTCTCTTCCTCTCCCTCTCCCTCTCCCTCTCTTTCATTCTCCCTCATTCTTTCCCCCTCTCCCTCTCCCTCATTCTCTCCCTCTCCCTCTTCCATAAAGGGTCACGAACACTCTATCACTAAAAAAGATAATAACGGCCCCCAGCATCTGTGCTGACGGGGACAAACAACACCCATCTACAAAGCCGGTCAGAATGAGTGGGGAAAAATGAGGAAAAATGACAATGGTGAGGGGAAAGAAATGACTTATTTCTCGCCCCGTACGATTGGCTGAACCTCATCTCCCATTTTATTTTTTTTTCGGTCAGGTTTTTCTTTCTGGGGGGGTTATCTTTTTTGTTCGATTTTTTTTTTATCCCTTTATTTTATTTATTTTATTGTTAATGTTCTCTGTGTCTCCCTCCTCTCCCTCTCCCTCTCCCTCTCGCTCTTATTCATACATTTTTATTTCATATTCCCCCTCCCTCCTTCCCTCCCTCCCTCCATCCATCCCCTCCCCCTTCCTCTCCCCCTCCCCTCCCCCTCCCTCTCCATATCCCTCACTTCCTCCCTCCCACCCTCTCTCTCTTACCCCTCCTTCCTCCTTATTCATACATTTTTATTTCATACTGTCAATACAAAAACGGAGCATGACAATAACAAACAGATATGTAAAAAAAAGAAAAAGAAAAACAGCAGAGCAGGTGGAGGAGGGAAGCATCGAATTGCCAGATAGTAAATAAATTGAAAGAAAAATATATCGGTTGCAATTCGTTTGCATGTTTCATATACCGGTTAGTTGTGTGTTTATATATCTGTCAGTCTGTCTGTATACATACTGTATATATGTGTATATATATGTATGTATATGTGTGTATATGTATGTATGTATATGTACAGTATATGTATATGTGTATATGTATATATATATATATATATATATATATATATATATATATATATATATATACATATATATATATATATATATATATATATATATATATATATATATATATATATATATATATATATATGTGTGTGTGTGTGTATGTGTGTGTGTATATGTGTGTGTGTGTGTGTGTGTGTATGTGTGTGTGTGTATGTGTGTGTGTGTGTGTGTGTGTGTGTGTGTGTGTGTGTGTGTGTGTGTGTGTGTGTGTGTGTGTGTGTGTGTGTGTGTGTGTGTATGTATATATATATATAT
>BOPN01008606.1:35000-37500 GCA_017312705.2 Penaeus japonicus | reverse complement strand
CTCACACCTCTTCTTGGCACCTTCTCTCCAACTCACCCTCGCCATTCTCAGGACCTCAGCGTCCGAGTCCCGCCCGCGACCGTGACGAGTCTGGACGTCGGATTTCTATTCACTAACGTTCTGCTCGATGATGTTCTTGCCTTCCTACAGAGGAATCTAATAAATAAGTACAATATTTTGGTCCATGAAAATAAACAATTACACTATATTCCAGTACCTTTCAGCATTCATTTAATCTCAAATTCTTCTTGATCTATTATAAATGTTACAATAATTTCTAAAGAATGGAACCTTAATCAAAATCCGCAGTAGCAATTTGGATGAAACAAAAACTTCAGGAAGACGTGAAATGAATACAAAACCCCCGGCAGCACGAATCGAGGCACAACCGTAACAATTTTATATTCAGAACGGACTAAATCTAAATGATACAGATTACCATGTGTTCTATGCACTTCATCAAACCTAATAAAATACTTTTAGATGTTTTAGAAACAAAAACAGCAAGACTTCAATTAATTAAAATAAACGGATATACCTTTTATTAACAAAATTTGAATACTGAAGAACATAACATAAAAAATAACCATTGTAAATCGTAAATACTGGACCATAACACAAAGTGGACGGCATGAATGCCCCCACGAAATCACAGGAATTATATCATATACAACATTACATTTTACAAATGTTTATGTGACCCGCAGCATCTGGATGGAGAGCTCAGTTTTCTACGCCGGTCCTGCGGCAACCTGGAGTACCCTCGTTTCGTTCTTGACTCCGCGCTATCCAACTCCCGCCGCACTTTTTTTTTTTTGTCACCTGCTTGTCCTCAGCCTTCCTTCCGCCGAGGAAATCCACTCTCTTCGCCCTTCATCCTTTCAACTGCAGGCTTTCTCTCCGGCGCAACTTGGTCTTTACCTATCCTCCTTCTGGGAATGCAGGCACTTATGCTGTGAGGGGTGCTCACAGAAGGTTTTTTGAAGCCAAAGTCTGGTGTTCTTTATTTCTTTATTGATGGGCAACGGCACAGTTGATATAGAGATCACTACTTGGTAGCGATGGCTTGGCGGACGTCTTCTGTTAGGCTGCGTGTGTCTCACGGGCAGGGCGGGGGTCAGCGGCGGGGAACTGACCGCCCCCCGCCGGACAGAGTGGTCCCAAACAGAGTGTGTGTCTGAGAGGTGTGTGTCCGAAGGGTGAGTGTCCAAGTGTGTGTGTGTCTGATCTGAGGTGTCTACTTTCAATCTCAACAGTGTTTTTTCTCCTGGTGACAACCGTCTACTTGCCTCCCATATTCTTAGACTGTTACCTTACACCGGCCACCCTTCTCCCAGACCGACTACCCCGATGACCTGATCTGACCTGCCTCGGGTCCGTTCGCTTGTCCGCCCCTGCCTTCGTTTCCGTTTACATGTCCTCACTTGCCATTCTTGTGCCGTGTTGCTTCGCCTTTACCCTCTTATATAACTTCTTCTCCGCCTTCGCCTCAGACATGAACATGGAATCCAGGTAATTCATATATATATACATATATATATATATATATATTATGCGTTTGCTCTTACCACGACGACTGGTGTGTGTGTGTGTGTGTGTGTGTGTGTGTGTGTGAGATTGGCAACGAGGGAATGACACTTATTATGATAATGGTAACAATAGAATAATTGTAATAAGAAGTATAAAATTATATAATGATAATGGCAATATGGTAAAAATAATAATCACTCCGTGGTAATAGTGATTATAAAATAACAATTATAATATTGACAATGAGACTGAAAATTATAACATTAATGAAAACAACATCAGGTATAGGATGTATTTGCTCGACAACAGTATAATAATCATCTTATTATCATACCAATAAATCGAACTTATTGAGACAATCTACCATACTTATCATGAGTAAACATGCTTCCTAGCTGGCTCACCCTCGCACCTCTTCTTGGCACCTTCATACCGACTCACCCTGTAAATTTCTCAGGACATAAGCGTCAGTCCCGCCCGCGACCGTGACGAGTCTGGACGTCAAGTTTCTATTCACCAACGTTCTGCTCGATGATGTTCTTACCTTCTTACACTGGAATCTAATAAATAAGTACAATATTTTGGTCCATGAAAATAAACAGTACACTATATTGGTACCTTTCAAATTCATTTGATATCAAATTCTTCTTGATCATAATGTAAAATCATTACGTAATTTCAAAGAATGGGCCTTAATCAAAATCCGCAGTAGCGATTTGGATGAAACAAAACTTCGGAGGGCGTCAAAATGAATACCGAAACCCCCGGCAGCACGAATCGAGCGAGGCCACATGCGTAAACAATTTTATCATTCAGAACGGACTAAATCGCAGCATTGATACAGATTACCATGTCTTCTATGCACTTCATCAAACCTAATAAAACACTTTTAGATGTTTTAGAAACAAAAATAGCAAGACTCCAATTAATTAAAATAAAGGGATATTGTAGTGATCATTGACTTATCATT
>BOPN01008606.1:20000-27500 GCA_017312705.2 Penaeus japonicus | reverse complement strand
ATATATATATATATATATATATATATATATATATATATATATATATATTGTATATACATATATATATATATATATATTGTATATATACATACATACACACTCGCATACACAGACATTCACACACACATATATATATATATATATATATATATATATATATATATATATATATATATACATAATATATATATATATATATATATATATATATTTATATATATTGATATATATATATATATATATATATATATATATATTTTTTTTTTTTTTTTATCAACCTGTATCATTCCACTGCAGGACGTAGGCCTCTCAAGAGGGTTATGGCCGGGTACCCCACCTACTGGCCCTAATTGTATCTTGGTGGGATATATATATATATATATATATATATATATATATATATATATATATATATACATATATACATATTCATACATATAGATATATATACATATAAATATATATACATATAGATATACATACTGTACGTACTGGACATACATGCAAATAATGATTGTAAACATCTGTGGCAGCGGAAGGTAATCAATCGAATGTCAGACGACATTCGACTGTCATTGAAAATGAATATATTGCGAGCAATTCACACGGATTTGTTGTGTTGCTAGGTGACGTGTTGTTGATCCCTTAACAACTCATAAATAAATCGGAAATGAAAATCCCATGAACAAAAAATGTTGGAATCGCTTCTATGTTGCTGTATAAATATGCGCACCGAAACGTAAGCAATTTACACAAAAACACACTCTCACATATAGTTCCGATACCATTTATATAAAGTATCGCTTATTGGTAATGATATTGCCACTTGCTACTCAAGTGCATGGCGTGCATTTTTTAATTCAGGTATTTGCAAAATACCATGAAATTGAACCATGGATGTTACCAAGGGCGTGGCATTGTAATGACCACCCTACTACAATCCCCATACATTATCTTTGAAGGCAGTCGCCAACTGTTGATGGCAGTTGGGGCTTCCGCCTCTGCCTACCATGGACTTCCACCATGGAATTGCAGCAACAACCTTCTTCAAGATAATATGAATATAAATGTAGTTTTATTGTTTTGCTTTTCCCGTAATTCTATCGTTTTAATCTATAGTTCTTAATTTTCTATCATATATTATTCATATCAAAAAGCTATATGTTATCGCCTTTGAGGCATTAATCAAGACTTTCTAAGTCTAGTCTCTCTTATAGAACAAGTGTACTCTTTCTGTAAGCGAGAGATCCTTGGCGGAAAGCTGCATGAGAAGAGGAACTCCTGCTAAAGATGATGAAGAAAGAGGCCACAACTGAGCCTTCGTTAATGTACCTTATCATGCAGGTCCCTTATATCATGGCGAAGATGAGAGGATTCAGGTCAAAAGCTAATAATTTTGTAAGATCAGTATCATGTGCCCCAGTGATATATGCGGGCTATTATATTCCTTTCATTTGTGTATATATATCCAAGCTATTGAATTGAACATTAACTTCAAGTGTTTCTTGGAGCATATTTCTTACAAATGAACAATTAATCAGTCATGAGGCACACGCCCAAGAGCTCGTTTCTAGCCACGCGGCCCCTCATAGCGAGCCGCCAGGCAGGGACATGGCCCATCTCTACTTCCTCGTGACATTTCTTGCATGTTCCACAAGTGGCTGGTCCCGGTCGGTGCAGTCGTTGGTTGGAATCATGGTCGAAGTGTATTTGATATAAATGCCGATTGACCAACGGTACTAAAAGATGAAAGGGCTTCGACCTATGTGCACAATATAATGAAGAATGGTTAGGTGCTAGCTAACATGTAGACGAGGGAAAACTTCACGTATATGTATGTATCAATCTATATATATAAATATGTGTATGTGTGTGAATATATACATATATAGATATAGATAAAGATACAAATAAATATATACATATGTGCATATATAATATATATATATATGTGTATATATATGTGTGTGTGTGTGTGTGTGTGTGTGTGTGTGTGTGTGTATTGGTATGTTAACATACACACTGCATACACACGTAAATAAGCAATGGGGTTGATAAATTTTGATTACTGGTTATACTTGTCGGAAAAAGTACTGGCTATATGAATTATAGAATAACACAATGGCTAGTTTGTAGACAGTCTTATGGATTGTTCCATTACTATTGTTTAGCTTTTTTTATCAATCTGACAGCCATTATGAAAATGGTTCTTTTCCTTCAACTCCTTGCCAGTGGTCCACATGTAAACAACAGAGCTGTCTTTGAAGGCACTTGCATGCCATTCATGGCAGTTGGAATTTCCGCCATTGGTTACCATGGACTACCGTCATGGAACTGTAGCAACATCTCTTTTCTTTATCGTAATATTACAAGTATAAATGTAGTATATATCATCTCTTAATTTCATTGCTTTTGTTTATGTTTCTTTTTCAACCATTTGTGATAATTCATTTAAAAAAGGCTGCAGTTACTCAACGGAAGAAACTACAGGTCAGCGCCTTAAACACATTAATCAATTCTTTGTTTGGATGAATTAAGGATCAGGCTGCCGGCACTTTGTCTCACAAATAAGTGTACTCTTTCAGAGATCATTTAAGGCAATAAAGAACGAAGCCACAATCGAGCCAGTCTTGATTTATCTAACCATATCAGTTCCCTAAACCGTGACGAGGAAAAGAGGATTCGGGACAAGGGATAGTGATTTTGTAAGAAAGGTAATCTTAGGTCCGTTATCACATGCAAGCTTTTTATTCTCGTTTTATTCTTGTCAATTATGTATAAATATATATGTATGTATATATATATATATATATATATATATATATATGCATATATATATATATATATATATATATATTGTAGTGTAAGGTATTTTTCTTGTGCATGAGCATGCTTGTGAATCCTGTTTTACAATCAGATGTGGCTGACGCCGAAGAGATCGCATCCGCCCTTCGTTTCCAGCTACCAGGGTTCCAAACAGGAGCATGGTCTATGTAGTGGGCCTCTGACAGTTCAAATCTCAGTGAAAATCGAGAAATATCCAAATACTGACTTTACTCTCTCCCGCAGACGAGCTCGGAGAGTTTTGGTTCTTTTTCATTTCCGAACCCTTTATGATTTTGCTTTCCGTTACCTCTTGATTTTACTTTCTTCAAAGATTTTATGCATAATTTTAATGATATTCCATTCTTTTCTACATATATCTGTTGATTTTGCCAAGACCGAGGCGCCTTCAGCGCGGTGCAAAGACTCTTGCGCTGGTACTGAAGGGAGGTGTGCCGCCCTCGCTCGGACTACTGCCTTTCGGATTCCCTGAAGGAGTTTATCCAGGGATTTCAGCCAAGCGCTTGATCGCGACCCCGTAATTATTTTGGTCTTCATCGTCTATATAGGTATTTTCATGCGAGTGACTCGACCGGGTCATTGACTCTTAGGACAGAATTATTGACAAAAGATGTCAATAGAAAACTATTTTTGTGAACTGTTACTCTTAAACCCATGGTAGTTATTAATTGATACTGATATAAACTTTCCGTTTGTATCTTTATTATCAATGAACAAAAAGTATGATACAAAGTCAAGTAAACTAAATGGAGTAATACATATCTATACACACACATAAAAGGAATTACAAAGTAAAACGGTGATAGAGTTAGCTAAAATACTTTAAACTAAAAGGCGTGATGATACAAGTGAAACTACCCAGCTGGAGCCATCTGTGAGGGTGATATACCCACACCTTCGCTCCTCTGACAACGACCGCGGAGTTCACGCTATTTCGCTCACTCGAGCAACAACATTCGACTCGACACGCACACTCACACAACACGCTTGCTATTCCTCCTTCCTACTATTCTTCACACACGCTAATTCTTCAAACAAGGCAATACATTCATTCCATACGACAAGTAAATGGGTGGTGGCTGTGAGACTACTTACTACTACTTTACTACTTTCAAGCAAACGCTGATTAGGATCATATATATACATATATTTATTTATATTTATTTATCTACTTATTTATTCATATATATATATACATATATATATACATATACATATATATATATATATATATATATATATATGTATATATATATTCATATACATATTTTCTCACACACACACACACACACACACATATATATATATATATATATATATATATATATATATATATATATATATAGATAGATAGATAGATAGATAGATAGATAGATAGATATAGATATATAAATAAATATATATATAAAATATATACATATATATACTCATATGTATATTTATTCATTTATTTATGTATATATTCATATATGCATACATATATATATACTTTTTTTATAAATAAATATATACGACTACGCTACCTAGCGGCTGTACTATAACTTTCAAGCTAACAAGAACATATATCAACTAGGAGCTTACAACTCAGCTGATTCCCATGACCGCTCGCTCGTTATCCGCATGATAGACGTTGCTGTGACCTTAGATAATTTGAAGCGGCCCGACCTGGTGTTCTCTTCCATTGTGATGTATGCAGCTTCCATCATTTTCCTTTTTAATTTGTTTAATCCTTCATGGATCACTTTGGCTCACTTCCAGTCTGGTAGATGTCCTGCTTCATCTACGCATACCACCATGGCGTTGGATGTTCTGTGGTGACGGACGTCAGCTCGATGTTCGCTGATTCTGGTACTGAATCCACATCCTGTTTCCATAATGTGCTTTCTCGCATCCACTGCATGGTATGCAGTATAAGGCACTGTCAGGATTCTTTGTGGATGGCGCTCTGTCACTTACTAGGTCACCTACTTATGTACCAAAAGTATTGGCGATCTTTTCGGTGCTTCGAAAATGTTTATTAACCGCCTTGGAGATGTTTCACTGAGGCAGCACTAAGAACTTAGATGGGGAGGAGGGTTCGGTTTTTGACCTCGTTATAATGAACTCTGCCTTATAACTTAGTTGACCCATACTGCGCCACTATCTACATATACATATATTTATATGCATACACATAAATACATACCTATATATACACATAAGTAAGATAATGGTATTAATATTATTCTTGACGATATTCATAATCAGAAGATAAACAGTATTTGAAAACAGTATCATAAAGTGGTTGATAATGGTGCCGCCTAATTACAATTGTTATCATCACATCATCATAGCTATCCTATTTGTCATTATCACCTTTATCATTACCATCACCCCCGTCATCGCAATATTCCCCCTCCTCCTTTTTCTTCATCTTTTTCTCCTCCCCCCCCCCCCCACCCACCCCTCCTAATCATCCCAAGCAGTATTACTATCACTATCACAAACACTATCGTCACTGCCATCAGCTTCATCGCCACCAGGTTTGGGAACCAAAGACGATAATGCCAGACACAAGTTATTCTTGGCGTAACTCCGTCTCTCCGCCATCCCCATACCACCATCCACAGTGCCAGAGGTACCGTACGCCATCAAGTGCGTAAGCAAACTTCAGCCGCGGGGTCCGTCGGCCGAAGGGGAATACACTATTGGCTGCGGGAGTTGCGTCACGAACACCGAAAGTGTGGTTATAGTAGAGTGCTTCATGAAAGAAAAGCAGTTCTACGTAAATAACATGTGGTTGATGAAATATGTAAAGTATTCTGTTCATTTGGAGTTCTTCCCAAGCAATATAAATTGTGTGTATGCCTTTGTCTTTTCGTGGCCATATAGCCATATCATATGGCTGACGGAATGAGACACTTGAGCCTTCCATTGAATGCAAGTGATAGATACAGTTTCGTCAAGTTTTACACGTTTCAACTTTTAGATTAGTCAGACATTAGCTAATTGCTTGCTAAGTGAGTGAGTGTGTGTGTGTGTGAATGTGTCTATATGTGTGTGTGTGTGTGTTTACGTGTGTGTATATGTGTTATCACATTAACACTTTCAGAATTTCATTTCACACATAAATGAGTATGTATTAGTGCATAGATTATCATCTACTCTATATACACCTGTGCTTTGGATCAGCAGCCTAGCACAATCCAAGGCATCTCCGTTTGGTGCCACTGATGCCCACTCGGCATCTGCGATGGGTCTGCCATCAAGCCATTCCCGGGCCCTTGTTCCGACCCATACATGTGTGTGTATGTGTGCACGCGCGCGCGTGTGTGTGTGTTTACGTGTGTGTATATGTGTTATCACATTAACACTTTCAGAACTTCATTTCACACATAAATGAGTATGTAGAAGTACATACTTTATCATCTACTCTATATACACCTGTGCTTTGGATCAGCAGCCTGGCACAATCCAAGGCATCTCCGTTTGGTGCCACTGATGCCCACTCGGCAAATGCGATGGGTCTGCCATCAAGCCATTTCTGGGCCCTTGTTCCGACCCAAATGTTAGACTCTGAAATGAATGAAATAATAGAATTGTATAATGATGACAAAGAGAGAGAGAGAATTGCAACGCTACATCCCTTTTGCTGTAGATGCAGCACTGCGGGATTAAGATGCCACACTAAATGACTTTGATGCTCTCACAGATCTCTTTTGATAGCCGCAGTTCGTACCGAAGATAAACGCTTTAGTCTAGACTTTATGGAAGACCATATACCCACTTCAAGCCAGTTTGCAATTTCACAAGCAGCTAAAGAGATTTACTTTCGACTATTAAGTCACACATGTACTATGTGTCACTTAGTTAAAGAAATAACGTCTGATATACTTATACACCGTCATTCATTATTAGGTTTCTTCAGGTCATGTTGAGTGATCAGTTGAAGCCTAATTACTATCCCGAATGGACATGCTGTTCCTTGCTGCCTCATCTTGACAGATTTATTCCATAATATTTTATTTTACACCTGTGAACTTTCTGTCCAGAGCTTATGTGGAAGACTTGCGGGAATGATGTAACCCACGGTCAGAGTCGATCCTGCGCGCAGGCGTCTACACCTCGCCTCTCGGGTGTACAAAACAGATGGACGTCATGAATGACGTGTACGAAAAAAATCTTGTCTAAGATTTCATTATATCTGTCAAACTCACGGCCGCGATAGAGTAAGGTTCGTTATCACCCCCTCCGAGATGGTGTCGGCAGATGGGTTAACATGTCATTCATGACGTCCATTTGTTTTGTACACCCGTGAGGCAAGGTGTAGACGCCTGCCCGCAGGATCGACTCTGACCGTGGGTTACATCAAAAATCTTGTCTAAGATTTCATTCCCCCCAAGGGTAAGTTTACTCTAGGTTGGGAAATGTTGGCAAATTATTATTGATTAGTTTCACTAGCTGCTGCTTCGAGCTGAGGGAGGGAGGAAATATGTAACTTCAAGTTGCCATGGTATGGATTTAGGAAAGTAAGATTTGTCAGAGATTCTACGAAGATGGAGACCGCTGAATGGAACTCAACGCTAACTAACAATCAATTGCAAGTTCAGAAATAACCTGCATTGATGTAAGACTACATATCCAAACCAACAATAAGTTGGAACTAGGCACACACAG
>BOPN01008606.1:12500-15000 GCA_017312705.2 Penaeus japonicus | reverse complement strand
TATACGTGGAATGAAGAAATAGGAATTAGAACTTGAAGCGGCTGCCAAGAGGATTAGCATGTTTACTTGGGATCCCTTTTGAGAGACCTTGCTTTGACAGAGGCTCGGGCCCAGGGATCAGATAGTAAGCTGAAAGTGGCTTTGCTTAGAGAATATTCAACAAATGCTGATGAGTACTACCGACGTTTGCTCAGAGAGAGGAAATGTGGAGAGAAGGAGACTTATACTCAATCGTCGTTCGTATGGAGCAGTATTTACAGATGGATTTCCCTAAACAGCGTTAGTAAGGATTATAGTTCACTTCCTCATTTCTTGCTGATTTGATTAAGGTAACACAACTGAAATGGCTGAAGCAGCCAAGAGATACACATAATTTTCGTAACAGATCTCAGAGGTTTTCTCAGCAGAGCAAGTGTAACGTAATTGTAATGGGTTTACTCTGCTTAGCTCAGAGCACCTTACAAATAACTGGATGGAAGAGGGAAACTAGCGATCAGTTCGTTTGTTTGTTGGATTTATTGGCTATCAACAAGCGGCAGATATGAATGGTTGCATTTCATCTCATCAATCTAGAAAAGGTCATAAAGTTTTATCTTTCATTGTCTGATAGGTTTGATATACTGAATTCAATATTTTTGATTTGCAAATAGTTTTTTTTCATATCTTGTCGTTGGTTGTTATATTTTGGGCGTGATCTAAGGGTGTAGGCTATTGAGAGATTTCTGTTGCCGTGGGCGCATTGTGGAGGGGAATTCTTCTAAAAATAGTGAATGAGGTGTGTCAGGCGTGTGGCATTGACCCAAAATGCGGGCCAATACCACGTCCTCCCTCCAATATTTTATGTGCTCTGTGTCCCACGGTTCTACTGCAATTTTATGTTTGTTGGTTGGGAGGTTAGTCCACTCCTTTGCCAAGAGATACATATTTGCTTCTACAAAGGAAACAAAACACCTGAGATCCGTGCGGACTATACTAGAGTCCAGATCACTAGTTGACCGGCTAGTCTGTCAGCCTGTTCACTGCCATAGATACCTGAGTGACCAGGTACCCATATCAGCTTGACGGATTTATTGACACTATGTAGCGTACAGATGATATTATTCTGTAATTCCTTTTTGATCGTTTCTATGGATTTAATGGCTTTAAGTGAACTTAACGAGTCTGAAAAAATGACTATTTTATCATGGGTCATCGATAGGGCAAGATCTAAAGCTTTAACAATAGCAAAAAGTTAATCAAGAAAGATCGAAGCATGATTCAGCAGTCTGAATCTCAACTGGCATCCAGTCGACGATACACCTGCACCCACATTCTCAATAATGATAGAGAAAAAGAAATTTAATAAGAATCTCTATGAACTGCCTCCATTACCATGGCTTTAGCTGATGGTATCCAATCTACCAAGATGGAAAAATAGGAGTTTCCCACGGCGCAATCTCGGAATGAACCTGGCATCGATGGTAGAGAGATCCATACCGACTTTTCCAATGTCTTAGATTCAAATGCAATGACTCAGGATAGGATGACTCAACCCGACCTGAGGCCTAACGCCACGTCCCTCCGGGCATACATACCGAAGGAAAGCATTCATGTTAGGGTGACTCGGTTCTCAGGCTCTTTTGGCGGCATACGTCATCACAAGCTGGCCGTGTCGGAGACAGTGGGGAGGTACTCCTGTCCAGCTGGTTCCCGAGCCATGTACGATTGCCCCGTAATCTACTTTGACCTAATCAAAGATTTATATAGCATTAGCAAAGACTTTCTATCAGCTCTCCATGTGTGTCCAGAAATGCACTTTAATGAATTACGTGCTTTTTAACATTTATTATTTAACTGACCAATGCGGTCTTTCCAATTTAGTCTACTATCAAAAGGTAGACCAATAAATTTAGCATCATTCTGAATAGGTATTGAGTGATAATCTAATCTAACATAGGACGAGACTAATAATCTGAGGAAAATCATTTTTAATCTAAGACTTCGACAGTTCCATTGTATGATAGTAAATGCGTGGATTACGTATTATGGAGTTTGGAAATGCTTTGCCCACCAGTTTTTCTTTTCTTTTGGGAGGGAGGCGCTTCCTCCTCTCCCTCGCTTCCCGAGGGCCTCTCTCGGGAATTTTTGGAGACAGTAGCCTCCACGTTCCGCTCCTCCTTGCGAGGGAGACGACTGGCAGAATGCGATCTGCTCCTTTCACGAGAAACAGATCGAGAGCCAAGCGAAGTCCTCGCAGTAACCGGCTGCCAGGGCGGGGAGGTGTGGTCTCTGTCGTTCGGTATCAACCTCCGTTAGAGTTGATTCAGCCATTTCATCGACCATTTTTGTCAGTTGATACACTTTCATATTTAATTCTTTAATCGGGTGTTTAAATTCAGCAACTTCCTTATCTTTTGCTGCAAGTTGTTGACTGACACTATTTGCATTAGATATCATGTTAGTTGTAACTGCAGCACAGGAAGTATTAGGGTTGTTCAAACTTTCCACTTTCTTTTTAATT
>BOPN01008606.1:0-2500 GCA_017312705.2 Penaeus japonicus | reverse complement strand
CAACTTTCTTGGTTATAGGAAGTTTAAGATATGGGTGGATAAGTTGCCTTAAATTCCATTGTTATCAATGACATTTAGAATACACTTACAATTATCCTCTAGTTTGGATGTTATCCAAGAGGTTCTTTTTTTGCCTGTTTTGCAGCAGGGAGCAAAAGCAAATTCCTTCCTCACTAGAATTATTCGCCATTCTGACAACAGTCAAGGAGACTAAGGTTCTCAGACACCAGTTCAATCTCTTATATTGACACTCGTAGTGCATTGGAAGCCCACACACCAAGTTGTGAGGGAAGCAGATAAGGATGTCAGTACTAAGGAAGTTGACTCTGTATCTGAGGGACGAACGAACTAACTAGAGGGCAGTTGCACTCGGCCCTGTGAAGCCTGTCTCCCTCTCTTACATAATGACATGAGATCCAACATAGGAGTTTTCTTCATGGGGCATGAAGAAAATATTGGAACCATACCTCTGGCAATAAACTGCATGATTAAAAATGACCTGAATTGTTGTAAGAGTAATGCAGTTGTGTTCACATGGCTGAGAACTGGGTTCACAGGGCCGATTCATGTGTAGATGATCTTACATGTCTCTTTTTGTGGGAGCTGCCAGGACCCTTGCCGGTGTGTAGAATTATCAGCCAAAAATTCGCGATGTTCATATACTGAAAAATGTATTAGGACTGCCATGCAGGTGATGTATATCATTTTAGTTTCCTCTAGAAACTGACGCTCCAAACAAGGTATGAATTGCTGCATTTATACATATGCATTATCTGTGCAGATTTTGAAAGATTTTTCTTTTAAGTGAATAGAAGTCTGTTTCGCTTTAGAAACATTTTACTTTTCTTACACACTAAAAGTGTGTTCAGGAATCCACCGTTGACGACCTTAGAAGTTGAGATGGCTGATAATTTTCCATTAATAAATCACAACTAGTAATGCGAGTTTCAAGATTGACTTGCAGTGATGGAGACATGTAAGAAGAGAACTCGAATGCCTTCGCTTGTTCATGTGTGTAGGTATGACTAAGCCTACCAGAGGGCCAAGACCCTTCCACTCAATTCCTTTCCTCTCCCACACACCCAGTATCAGAAGATGGCTGACTGACTTGGAGTTAGTACTGGAGTCGCACGTCTAACAATAAGCGGTAAAGAATCAGAGACGAACTTGGTACTTGGCTAACCTGTGTTTGACCTAATCAACAAATGGTTATATTAGCTAGAGTTAGAACCAAGCACACGATAATGACTCTTATGATAAAAAAAATCCTATAATTTTCTCTCTATTCTCTCAAGAGTCTGAAGATAAAAGGACTCATGGAGTAATTGATCTGTTTATCTGGGGAGCACCTGATACTCCTCCTCTTCCTTTTTTGTGAAATTAAAGGAACTTTATCTGCTTAAAATTTTGCCTACATAGAAGGCAAAAAATAGATCCTAATAATTAATATATACTCCGGCTAAAATTGCAGAAAATATCTTTCAGTGGCCTTATGATACCAGCTATATCAACAACTACAATGAAAATATATTGAAAAACGATTTACCAGTAAAAGTCTGGTGACTCCAGTCGAAGAAAGCCAAGGCATCATCCGGCACAGCGAGCTCGCCACCGAAACTCTGACAAATGGCACTGGCAGAGTCAAAGTCCAGGAGATCACTGCTGAAGTAGAAGCAGCCCAGACCAGACGACTCACTGAAGGGGGGCAGGCAGGGTGAGTCTGTGAACAGAACGTGTTGTGGTTGATGTCAACAAGTCAATTTCAAAAGCCTATAATCTTGGAAATGATTAATTTCGGTATAGCCTACACAAGCTGATTAAGAATCAAGCTTTGTATAACATTTTGTCGCTGGTGCTGTTGGCCATCGACTTTTTGACGCGTAAATGATAGATGAAAGTTGTACATATAATCATATATTGATAACAAGAAAAATGCACTAAAATATATATATATATATATATATATATATATATATATATATATATATATATATATATATATATATATATATATATATATATATATATATATATATATGTATTAGACACATGTAATTGTACTGTTTTTCGAGTAGTGATTAAGTAAAACTGTGCTGGACAGAGCGCAGAATGAGGTGTCATATCAAATATATCAAATTTGCTCAAATATGTATATATTTTAAAATAAAACAGTTAAGACTCTCATAACTTTCCATCAAATGTAGAAGCCTTTGGTCGTTTAAAGTATGTATATAACCTGTTCATCTTCTGGAACAGATACAGATGAGAAAGTCTGAATTGCCTTACCGTATTTGGTCCAGCAAGGCACAGCAGGTCCGTCAACCGAATCATCGTGGTCGGGTGGCAGCGCCACGTCATAAAGGGAACAGCGGTTTTGGTCGTAACAGAAGAGGTCAGCCGAGGGCGTGTGGCTGGCATGGATGGCACAGGTCATCAGAGTGAGACTCCCAAGGTCGGTAGGAGTTCCTCTTGCAAGTGTAGTCCCGCTGGCTTTGACTGA
>BOPN01008605.1:30000-42903 GCA_017312705.2 Penaeus japonicus | reverse complement strand
AGGGGGAGCGTAGGGTAGGGGGTGAGGTAGGGTAGGGGATGAGGTAGAGTGGGGTTAGGTGGTGGGGGTAGGGGGGGTGAGGTCGCGAAAAGGGGGTAGGGGGAGCGTAGGGTAGGGGGTGAGGTAGGGTAGGGTAAGGGTGGGGGGTTAGGTGGTGGGGGTAGGGAGGGTGAGGTCGCGAAGAGGGGGTAGGGGGAGCGTAGGGTAGGGGGTGAGGTAGGGTAGGGTAAGGGTGGGGTTAGGTGGTGGGGGTGGTGGGGTGAGGTCGCGTGGAGGGGGTAGGGGGAGCGTAGGGTAGGGTAAGGGTGGGGTTAGGTGGTGGGGGTAGGGGAGGGGAAGGGAGGGGAGGGGAGGTGTAGTGATCATAATAACAATGATAGTAATAATGACCATACAAATAATAATGATAATAACAACACTAATGATGTTCGTAGATTATGCAATAACAATAATATTGTTCGTATCATTCTAGCATTAGTATCCTATAAGTATAATCCCCTTACACACTCCTTTCCATGCAATAATGAAATTGCATGATTGCATATTCATTTTTTTTCCATTACACTAAATATTAAAAAAATAGATGCGTTATGGAAACCTAATTTACTTAATGTTTTATAAATATACTTTGATTGATTAGTAAAATGTTGATATTTCTGCATGCTTATCATAACTCGTGGATAGATTTTCATATCTCAAAAAGATAACAAACAATGAATGATTATATAAACACTTATTGAAAATAGCTCAATTCATTAAAAAGATGAATAAATAAGAAGGAAATATTGCATTATCTAATTTTTAGTAATGGTCTATAGATAAAAAAAAAAAAAAAGTCACGGGGTTTGGATGAACAATTGTTTGAACTTGAATGTTCAAAAGAACTCGGTATTAGTATAAGCAGCATTGATAATGTCATTATTGTTGTACTTATCGTAATAGCAGTAATAGTAGCAGTAGCAGTAGCATTAGACAAAGGTACAAGGTGCAGGAATAATAGCAGAAGATTTGAAAATAGCAATAATTATATATATTTTTTTGTTTTTCGTAATAGTATGTGTTTTTTTCTTGATTTTAATAGCAAAAAAAAAAAAAAAAAAAAAAAAAAAAAAAAAAAAAAAAAAAAAAAAAAAAAAAAAAGGGAGAGGAGCAGGTTAACTGTGTATTAATTAATTACAGCCTGTGACAATTTATTGAAAATTATTGGTATTATATCTTGTATTCAGAACTAAAGCTGGAAAGATTTGAGGGTGAAAACAGCTACATTTTTTTCCTTGTAGGACTTAAAGGCAATGGTATATACGAAATCAAGAATATTTTGGAATTCCATTATTGTTTAAAGATAATAAAAGAGATACAGAAACAACAAAAACAACAATAATGATAACAACAATAACAACTACTGCTGTTACTATTACTACTACGATTACAGTAGCTGCTTCTACCACTACTACCGCTGCTATTACTACTACCAATACTACTACTACTACGACTGTTGCTACTCCTTCTTCTACTACTACTATTACTACCACAACTACTGCTACTACTACTAGTAGTACTACGACTACTGCTACTACTACTTCTACTTCCACTATTACTACCACGACTACTACTTCTACTACTACGACTGCTGATACTACTACTACTACGACTATTGATACTACTACTACTACTACCACGACTGCTGATACTACTACTACGACTACTGCTATTACTATTACTACTACTACTTCTACTACTATTACTGCAACTTCTACTACTACTACTGCCACTGCATATTGCATTGCATTATTACTACTAACATCAATGCAAAAACTTCAATTAATTATTATAACGATGCTAACAAAAACTCTACAATAATAAAGATATTAATAACATTAATTAATAGACGTATTAATAATATTTAAAACACTAATGATAATAGTGATAATGATGATGATGATGTTACTGGAATAATCAGAATGATAACGATTCGAATAACGATGATAAAGGACGATAAGATAACAACATTATTAGCAATAATATCATTAGTGATTGCAATAACAATAAGAGTGATGATGATAACAAATCACATTACAACATGATAACAAATTACTTTAATGAAATCCACGATGTTCGTTGTAATGATAACAGAAACATATATTAATAACAACAATAAAAAAAGATAATGATAACAATATTATTGCAAATCAAGATGAAAATGGCAATGCAAAGAAAGAAAGAAAGAGAGAAAGAAAGAAAATAAATAAGGAAGTGTGGAATTGAAAAATTGAAAAACACTAAAGACGAAGAAGAAGAACAAGAAGAAAGAGGGAGAAGAAGAGGAAGGGGGAGGGGGGAGGAGAGGAAATAACAAGATAAACCAGTAATAAGGATAATTAGGAAGGAGAGAGGAAAGGATTATAACTCATTGAAAAGGAAGGAAGGGAGTAAGGAGGAGATGATACGAGTGTCATGCAGGAAAATTGGATGAGGTGAAGATAAAGAGGCGAGAAAGAGGAGAGAAAGAGGCGAGAAAGAGGAGAGAAAGAGGCGAGAAAGAGGAGAGAAGAGGCGAGAAAGAGGAGAGAAAGAGGGGAGAAAGAGGCGAGAAAGAGGAGAGAAAGAGGCGAGAAAGAGGAGAGAAAGAGGAGAGAAAGATGCGTGAACGAGGCGAGGAAGAGGAGAGAAAGAGGAGAGAAAGAGGGGAGAAAGAGGAGAGAAAGAGGCGAGAAAGAAGAGAGAAAGAGGATAAAAAGAGGCGAGAAAGAGGAGAGAAAGAGGCGAGAAAGAGGGGAGAAAAAGGCGAGAAAGAGGAGAGAAAGAGGCGAGAAAGAGGCGAAGAAAGAGGAGAGAAAGAGGCGAGAAAGATGAGAGAAAGAGGCGAGAAAGAGGTGAGAAAGAAGCGAGAGAGAGGCAAGAAAGAGGAGAGAAAGAAGCGAGAGAGAGGCGAGAAAGAGGAGAGAAAGAAGCGAGAGAGAGGCGAGAAAGAGGAGAGAAGAGGCGAGAAAGAGGAGAGAAAGAGGAGAATAAGAGGAGAGAAAGAGGCGAGAAAGAGGAGAGAAAGAGGAGAATAAGAGGAGAGAAAAAGGAGAGAAAGAGGCGAGAAAGAGGGGAGAAAGAGGAGAGAAAGAGGAGAATAAGAGGAGAGAAAGAGGCGAGAAAGAGGAGAGAAGAGGCGAGAAAGAGGCGTGAACGAGGCGAGGAAGAGGAGAGAAAGAGGAGAGAAAGAGGGGAGAAAGAGGAGAGAAAGAGGCGTGAAAGAGGCGAGAAAGAGGAGAGAAAGAGGGGAGAAAGAGGAGAGAAAGAGGAGAATGAGAGGAGAGAGAGAGGCGAAGAAGAGGGGAGAAAGAGGAGAGAAAGAGGAGAATAAGAGGAGAGAGAGAGGCGAGGAAGAGGGGAGAAAGAGGAGAGAAAGAGGAGAGAAAGAGGGGAGAAAGAGGCGAGAAAGAGGAGAGAAGAGGCGAGAAAGAGGAGAGAAGAGGCGAGAAAGAAAGGAAGTTAGTTGATTGGAAACACAAACACATATATACAAAAATAAAGAGATAGAAAGATAGATAAATAGAGAAAGAGAGATTGAGAAATATATATATATATATATATATATATATATATATATATATATATATATATATATATATATATATATAGATAGATAGATAGATAGATAGAGAGAGTGAATGAGAGAGTGAGAGAAAGACAGAAAGAGAGAGAAAAAGAGGGAGATATAAAAGAATGAAAAAACAGTGAAAGAAAAAAAATCTACGTTCACATGGGGAGGGTAAGGGTAGTGATCATAGTAACAATGATAGTAATAATGGCCATACAAATAATGATGATAATAACAACACTAACGATGTTCGTTGATTATGCAATAGCAATAATATAGTTCGTATCATTCTAGGATAAGTATCCTATAAGTATAATCACCTTGCACACTCCTTTTCATGCAATAATGAAATTGCATGATTGCATATTCATTTTTTTTTCCATTACACTAAATATTTAAAAAAATAGATGCGTTATGGAAACCTAATTTACTTAATGTTTTATAAATATACTCTGGTTGATTAATAAAATGTTGATATTTCTTATCATAACTCATTGATAGATTTTCATATCTCAATAGTTACATAAACACTTATTGAAAATAGCTCAATTCATTAAAAAGATGAATAGAAAAAAAGGAAATATTGCATTATCTAATTTTTAGTAATGGTCTATAGATAAAAAAAAAAATAATAATAATAATAAAATAAAAAAATCAAAAAAAAATCACGGGGTTTGGAAGAACAATTGTTTGAACTTGAATGTTCAAAAGAACTCGGTATTAGTATAAGTAGCATTAATAATGTCATTATTGTTGTACTAATCGTAGTAGTAGTGATAGTAGCAGTAGCAGTAGCATTAGACGAAGATATCGTAGCAGGTATAGTAGCAGAAGATTTGAAAATAGCAATAATCATATTTTTTTCGTTGTTCGTAATAGTATGTGTTTTTTTTCTTGATTTTAATAGAAAAAAAGAGAGGAGCAGGTTAACTGTGTATTAATTAATTACAGCCTGTGACAATTTATTGAAAATTAGTGGTGTTATATCTGAGGTTGTAAACAGCTACATTTTTTTATTGTAGGACTTAAAGGCAATAGTATATACGAAATCAAGAATATTTTGGAATTCTATTATTGTTTAAAGATAATAAAAGAGATACAGAAACTACAAAAACGACGATAATGATAACAACAAAAACAACTACTGCTGTTACTATTACTATCACGACTACAGTAGCTGCTTCTGCCACTACTACCCCTGCTATTACTACTACCAACACTATTACTACTACGACTATGCTACTTCTTCTTCTACTACTACTACTACTATTACTACTACAACTACTGATATTACTAGTACTACTATTACTACTACGACTACTGATACAACTATTACTACTACGACTACTGATATTACTTCTACTACTATTACTACCACAACTACTGCTACTATTACTACCACAACTACTGCTACTACTACTATTACTACTACAACTACTGCTACTACTACTACTAGTACTACGACTACTGCTACTACTACTTCTACTTCTACTATTACTACCACGACTACTACTACTACTGCTACGACTGCTGATACTGCTACTACTACTTCTACTACGACTCTTACTACTACAACTCCTGATACTACTACTACGATTACTGCTACTGCTACTACTATTACTACTACTACTACAACTACTACGACTACGGATACTGCTAGTACTATTACTACTACTACTACTACTACTACTACTATTACTGCAACTTCTACTACTACTCCTACCACTGCATATTGCATTACATTATTACTACTAACATCAATGCAAATACTCCAATTCATTATTATAACGATGCTAACAAAAACTCTACAATAATAAAGATGTTAATAATATTAATAGACGTGATAATAATATTTAAAACACTAATGATAATAGTGATAATGATAATAACGATGATGATGATATTACTGAAATAATCATAATGATAACGATTAGAATAACGATGATAAAGGACGATAATATAACAGCAGTATTAGCAATAATATCATTAGTGATTGCAATAACAATAAGAGTAATGATAACAAATCACATTACAACATGATAACAAATTAATTTAATGAAATCCACGATGTTCGTTGTAATGATAACAGAAACAGATATAAATAACAACAATAACAAAAAACTATTATAATGATAAAAATACTATTGCAAATCAAGATGAAAATGGCAATGCAAAGAAAGAAAGAAAGAAAGAAAATAAATAAGGAAGTGTGGAATTGAAAAATTGAAAAACATAAAAGACGAAGAAGAACAACAAGAAGAAAGAGAAGAAGAAGAGGAAGGTTGAGGGGGGAGGAGAGGAAATAACAAGATAAACCAGTAATAAGGATGATTAGGAAGGAGAGAGGAAAGGATTAATAAACTCATTGAAAAGGAAGGAAGGGAGTAAGGAGGAGATGATACGAGTGTCATGCAGGAAAATTGGATGAGGTGAAGATAAAGAGGCGAGGAAGAGGAGAGAAAGAGGGGAGAAAGAGGAGAGAAAGAGGCGTGAACGAGGCGAGAAAGAGGCGAGAAAGAGGAGAGAAAGAGGCGAGGAAGAGGAGAGAGAGAGGAGAGAAGAGGCGAGAAAGAGGAGAGAAAGAGGGGAGAAAGAGGAGAGAAAAAGGCGAGAAAGAGGAGAGAAAGAGGCGAGGAAGAGGAGAGAGAGAGGAGAGAAGAGGCGAGAAAGAGGAGAGAAAGAGGGGAGAAAGAGGAGAGAAAAAGGCGAGAAAAAGGAGAGAAAGAGGAGAATAAGAGGAGAGAAAGAGGCGAAAAAGAGGAGAGAAAGAGGAGAATAAGAGGAGAGAGAGGCGAGGAAGAGGGGAGAAAGAGGAGAGAAAGAGGGGAGAAAGAGGCGAGAAAGAGGAGAGAAGAGGCGAGAAAGAGGAGAGAAAGAGGCGAGAAAAAGGAGAGAAAGAGGAGAATAAGAGGAGAGAAGAGGCGAGAAAGAGGAGAGAAAGAGCGAGAAAAAGGAGAGAAAGAGGAGAATAAGAGAAGAGGCGAGAAAGAGGAGAGAAAGAGGCGAGAAAGAAAGGAAGTTAGTTGATTGGAAACACAAACACATATATACAAAAATAAAGAGATAGAAAGATAGATAGATAGAGATAGAGAGATTGAGAAATATATATATATAGAGAGAGAGAGAGTGAATGAGAGAGAGAGAGAGAAAGACAAAGAGAGAGAATAAGAGAGATATATAAAAGAATGAAAAAAACAATGAAAGAAAAAAAAATCTACGTTCACATGCTTGAAAAAAAAAAAAAAAAAATCAATCATATAAAAAAATTAATTCCCTATCGCACATGGAGAGATTTCCAAGACTTTGGTAAAACGAAAGATCAAAAATCCCTCAACGACTATAAAAGCTATCACAAAGATAGTAATTCCGACGATAATAAGAGATCGTGCCAAGACCTTTTGCTACGCTATCACCTTATGCCCCCTGCCCCCCCCCCCCCCCCGGACATGACCCTGGCATAGGCCTATCGACAACGCTGATCAGCAGTGTCATTGAGCCTATCAATCTTAGGTGTCCAATAATATTGTTATGAGATTTTCGTGTGAAACAAGGACTGGGGGTGGGGATGTGGGCGGGGGTAGGTGGGCGGGGGTTAGAGGGGATGTGGGCGGGGGTGGGGGGTGGGTGGGGGGTTAGAGGGGAGAGGGAAGGGGATTGGGGGGATGGGGGTGGGGGTTAGAGGGGATGGGGGTAAGAGGGAAGGGGGAGAAAGGTGATTGGGTGGATGGGGGGATGGGATATGGGGTGGTAGGTGGAGTATGGTAGGAGGGGAGGGGAGGTAGGGATGAAGGAGAGGGTGGGGGACTTCTCAGAGGAGGGGGGAGGAAGTGGGAGTAAGGAAAAGGGGAGGGGGGACTTTCATGGGGAGGAGGGAGGAGGTGAGAGTAAGGGGAAGGGGGAGGAGGAGAAGGGAATTCTATGGGGGGAGGGAATAGTAAGGGGAAGGATAGAGGAAGAAGAAGAGGGGAAAAAAGAGAACCTCATGGGGAGAGAAAGCAGAAGATCCTGAAGAGAGGAAGAAGGGCGCAAGGAAAGAAGGGAGAAGGGGGAGAAACTAAGAATTGACGAAAAGGTGGAAAAGGGGATGGGGGAGGGAGGGAGGGAGGGAAGAAGATCCAAGGGGGGGAGGGGGAGAAAAACGAAGAGCTGACAAGGAGAAAGAAGATGGGGGAGGGGAGGGGGAAGAGGGGGGAGGGGAGGGGGAAGAGGGGGAGGGGAGGGAGAAGAGGGGGAAGAGGGGGGAGGGGTGGGGGAAGAGGGGGGGGGAGGGAGGAGGGACATCTCGATAACCAATCACATTCGAGGAACCCCTGGAGTGCCACGCCCATTACAGGTAGGTAACAAGTAGTTACACACAAGACTATTAATCATACCTTGTTCTGTTGTCATTTTGAATTATTTTTTTTTTCTTTTCTAGTTTTTTTTTTTTCTCTCTTCCAGGGGAGGCATAATTGTTAAATGTGACTTTGAAGAATGTATATTTTCGTGGTCGGTGAATTCTGGTTGGTATGATTTTGAAGACTTTTTGATGAAATAATTTTTTGGTTTAAATGTCACTAATTCAACGAAATTCCAATAAAAAATTCGATAGATATGAGTAAACATTTTCGAGAGAGAGAGAGAGAGAGAGAGAGAGAGAGAGAGAGTGAGAGAGAGAGAGAGAGAGAGAGGGGGGGAGGAGGGAGAAGGAAGATAAGAAGGAGAGATAAAGAGGGAGATAGAGAGAGACAGACAGACAGAGAGAGAAAGGGATAGATAGACAGATAGAGGGAGAGATAAATAGGAAGATAGAGAGATAGTTAGATAGGAAGAGAGGGTGAATGTATAGAAAAAATTCTACACAAGATAAAGGATAGATAAGTCGATAGACAGACATAGAAATAGAAATAGAGATACAACATAGATACTCAGATAGAGTTATTCCTGATTACATGAATATAGAAAGGAATAATAGAGCAATAATTATCTATCTATCAGTCTATTTATCTATCTATCAATCTGTCTGTCCAAATGCCTATCTGACTGACTATCTATTTATATCTGTCTGTCCTAATGCCTATCTGACTATCTATCTATCTATCTATATATATCTGTCTGTCCAAATGCCTATCTAACTTTCTATCTATAAATATCTGTCTATCAAAATGCATATCTAACTATCTATCTATCTATATATATCTGTCTGTCCAAATGTCTATCTGACTATCTATCTATCTATCTATATATGTCTATCAATCAATCAATCTATTTATCTATGCTCTATGAAAATTGTCCTTGAGTGAAGAGTGACTTGACTCTCCTAACCTCGCTTTCCAAAAGGCCTTTAAGATCAGGAATGCGAGGGTGAAGAAAATCTTGAAGACATTTTTTTTTTTTTTTTTTTTTTGCCTTAATGGATTTTTTTTTCTCCTTCTTATTCTCTATCTGGCGGTTAGAAAAATATATCTACATCATCGCGGCATATCATTAACCCTTTTTTTTAGACGATCCGTATGAGGTGGGATTCGAAATTTAATGGCAAAGATTAAAAAAAAAAAAAAAAAAAAAAATCTAAGGAGAGGTTGGGAGGACTTAGTTGAACAAAGTCTTATGTGGCCACGTGTCTTTTTCACGTGGCAGTTTTGTCACATCAGCGTCGGATAATTGACTACACCGGCTTGTCCGCACCTTCCCCCTATCCCCTATACCCCCCACGCCCCCCCCCCCCTTTCAATCCTCCTCCCTATCACCTGTAAGAAAAAGGTAGGCCTATTTACCTGTCTGTTGAGGCGATGGGTTTTTAGCGTCCGCCGTGAGACCACCGCCACCGATCCTGATTATAGACATGGCGAGTTGATTATAGGCCTATATAGATTGAGCCGATTACGGATCGTTTCACCGCGAGGGGGTAATAGATTATATACCTAAGCGGCCGTGACGGGTAGGCCTATCTGGCGTCGGAAGCCCCAGGGAGAGGATGGTATTGCTTGATCCCAGGTGGTTGTGCTCTTTGCGTGTGTTTGACAGATGGGGAAGTGACAGCTGGTGGAAAGATGGCGTGTGAAGGGACAGCGGGGGGGCGGGGGGGGGGGGGGCTGTTGCTGTTGACAGCGGCGTATATGGACGCGACATGATGAAAGCGATTTGACCGCTGGCAAAAAAACAAACAAACAAACAAAAAAGACAAAAAATAAAAATAATAAATAATTAAAAATAAGATAAAATAAGAATAAAAATAAAAAAATAAAAAATTAAGGTGACAAATGGAATTTTATAGTTGGTAGTAATTACAGGCTTGGACGTAAGTATATTTATCTATGGCAGCTCCTTGACAACTGGGGGTTCATAAAACAGTTTCCTAGATATTTGTCACCAAAGAAGAAGAAAAAAACAGAAAAGAATTATGAACGAAATTAGCTTGACAGTTGACAGATGAGCCACGTGGCTTATAACAATGGTAAGCAACTTGAAAGGGAAAAATATCTGCAATGAATTGAATTGACAAAACGTATATAACTTACCATGTAAATTGTTGATATTCCATCGAAATCATTACCCCTTGAAAAAAAAAAAAAAAAAAAAAAAAAAAAAAAACGAAAATAAACAACCAACAAACAAGAGCCAAAAAATGAAAATAAGAACAAAACGACCCCCCCCCCAAAAAAAAGAAAAAAAAAAAAAAAGAAATACCAAGAACTTTTAAGCCGGTCTGGGAAAGCGTTGACAAAAGACTTAAAACATTTTACACATCAAGACTTTCCACATCTTGTGTCTTAGCGGTTGGCAAGCGAGGCTGCTGCTGGCGAAGCACCCTGGAGAAATCACAAACAGTGGCAACTTCCCCTTCTCCCTTTTTCGTTTTGATTTATAGACTTTGGGAACGCAATTTTTGTATATTTTGCATCAGATCTACATCCTGATATATAGCCGTCAAGAAGCTAGGACAAACAGCTACGTGACACGCAAAGAAGACATTAGAAATTTACTTTTACTGGCAGTACGGACTCACCTCGCCCCCACTCACTCTATCCCCCTCTTCCCCTCTCCCCCCTCCTTCTATCATCCCTACCCCTCGCCCCGTAAACCCCCCTTCTTACTAACAAACTTACTTTGTTTTTGTTTCTTTGTCAACCTCCAAACGCCTCTATCCTACCTTACCAATTCAACCTCTTTGTATACCATTTACTCTAATGCCATTCCACCCCCCTTGTCCCCCCTCCCCCTCCCCCCTCCCCTTTTAACAGATTCCCTCGTGTCCCCTTACTTGTATCACCCCCCCCCGCCTCCTTTGTGATAGCGTCTAGTGCATCTCCTCCCCCTCCCCCTCCCGCTCCTCCTCCCCCTCCGCGCTCCCCAACATACTCCTTAACCCTCCCCTCCCCTCCCTCCACCCAGTCGACTGAACCTCCAAATGACACCTTTTTAATAACTTCGGTCTCATAGGCGCTATTAACGTATTTTAAAAGAGCTCTTTCTGCTCGCTCGAACGACCCTCGACTTAACTCTTCCGTTTTCTTTGGCACCGTTTTCTGTTTTGCGCGACTTCGGTGTTATTGTTGCGTCTTTCCTTTCCTTTATTTGTTTTTGAAATGTTTTTTTTGTTTGCCGGCGGTCGTTTTGTTCTTGGATTTTTGTTCTTGGATCCTCTCTCTGTCTTTCTTTCTCTCTTTCTCTCTGTCTCTCTCCCTTCTCTCCCTCTCTCTCTCTCTCTCTCTCTCTCTCTCTCTCTCTCTCTCTCTCTCTCTCTCTCTCTCTCTCTCTCTCTCTCTCTCTCTCTCTCTCTCTCTCTCTCTCTCTCTTTCTTTCTTTCTTTCTCTCTCTCTCCCCTCTCTTCCTCTTCCCCGCCTCTCTCTCTCTCTCTATCTCTCTCTTTTTCCTTTTCTCTCTCTCTCTCTCTCTCTCTCTCTCTCTCTCCCCCCTCTCTTCCTCTACCCCGCCCCCCTCTCTATCTCTCCCCCCCCCTCTCTCTCTCTCCCTCTCCGCCCCCTCCCCTCTCTCTCTCGCTCTCTCTCTCTCCCCCTATCCTTCCCTAAACCTCCTCCTCCTCTTCCTCTCCTTTCTACTTTCTCTCCCACCCCCTTTCTCTCTCTCCCTGCCTCTCTCCCCCACTCTGTTTCTGTATAAAAACTTTCATCTTATTCATTTTTTTTTAGCCGGTGCTCTTCGCGGATTTTCACTTTCATGTAGATTTTCATTTTCGTTTTCCTTCTAGTTCCCATTCTACAAATCCTACGGTCTTTAAACCTGTCATCGGCGTCTGTAAGTTCGTGATCTAAGATAATCTATATATATCTATCTATATTTATGTGTATTTCTATTTATTTACATCTCTATCTTTCTATCTATTCATTTTTGTCTATATCTATATCTGTCTATCTATCTATAACTATATTTATCTATCTTATTCTCTCTCTTTCTCTATGTATATATATTGATGATGATGATGATGGTATATATATATATATATATATATATATATATATATATATATATATATAATCTTTACTTATGTATCTACATCTAATCTATATCTGTATCTATATCTATCTATGTACATCGAATCTAGACCTACCGCTCTATCAATCTATACATCTATATCTATATAAAAAAAAGGCGCCAAACGCACCCAAAAACCGGCGCCATCTTGAATCCTCTCACACACGCCCGACACCGACCGCCGAATTCGCGTGTGAGGATGAAGTCAGTCGGTCATCGGTTAGTCGGTCGGTCGCTTTAATGGGGCGAGGATACCATCATCTCGATAAGAGAACCCGGGCGATGCTGTAATTGTTTTTCTTCGGCCGTGGGAATTCGGCACTTCCACGGAGGTCTAAGAACGCCAGCTGAGTTGCCGGAGGTGTCTTCATGCTCCTTGGGTATACTCCTGTGCTCGAAGTATATATCCCTACCCCTCCCTTTCTATCCTCTTATCCCTGTTATTACCTTGCCCCCCCCCCCTCCCCCATCTCCGTCTTTCCCTTCCTTTTTATCTTCTCTTTCTCTCGCTTTTGATTTCCCCCCCCCTTACCTTTCCCCCCTGTATTTTCTCTCTTTTTCCTTTCCTTCTCCCTTGTCTTTACTTTCTCCCTGCCTTTGCCTTCCCCCCTCCCTTTTTCTTACCTCCCTTAAACTCCCCCCCCCCCTTCCTCCTACCATAACCTTCCCTTCACCTTCCCCGTGCCATGACCTGCCCCCTCCCACCCCCTCTCTATTACCTGTGGCCCCCTTCTCTTTTGACTCCCCCCCCCCCCCTCCACTCTTCCCACTTCCCTTCACCCCAGTCATTGCCTCTCTCCCTCCCTCCTCTTTCCCTCCTCCCCATCCTCTCTCTTTAC
>BOPN01008605.1:15000-20000 GCA_017312705.2 Penaeus japonicus | reverse complement strand
CTCTCCTTCCCCCTTCCCCCCTTCTCCTCTCTCCCTCCCACCCTCTCCCTCCTTCCATCCCCCTCTCTCCCTCTCTCCTTTCCTCTCCCGAGCCGCATACGCGTATCACAACCGACTTTGAAAAACGACTTCGTATTTCCAGCACCCGTAATTAGCACACGAGGACGTGAATTTTTTTTTTTTTTTTTTTTTTTTTTTTTTTTCTCTTTTTCGCTTCCGTACTCTCTCTCTCTCTCGCTCTCTCTCTCTCTCTCTCGTATGTGATAGATTATTGAACATTTAAAAGGACTTTGGAGGATCGTCACAGATACTGTTATTTGCAATTTGCACATTTCATCATGGTTATTTATCAAGAGATCGCGGTGCAGGAGGATTTTTCGTTGCATTTTATAGCCAAAGGAATTTGTAGCTTCCAGTCTCCGGGATTTGTTCCTTGTTATTCACTATTGTATGAAATTTATTTATTGTTGTTTTTGTTGTATTATTTTTACTCTCGTAGGAGGGATGGCTGGGATTGCAATGAATTCTTGGATTAATGGATTTTTGTTTTGATGATTGTTATAGAGTTTTGCAGAAATTATTAGAGTAAGTGATGAGGATATGAGTGATGAGGTGATTTATGATGATGATGATAATAAAAGTAATGATCTTATGTTAGTAAGATTGATGATAATGTTTATACTATGGCAATAAGGGTGATAATGATGATGATAACAAAAGTAATGATTCTTATATTCGTAAGGAGGATAATGATAGTTATCATCATTATCATCATCATCATTATTATTATTATTATTATTATTATTATCATTATTTTATATCAGTATTATTATTATCATTCCTTTTATCATCATTATAAATCTTATTTATCATAATTATTATCTATCATAATTATCATATTTATCATCATTATGATTCTTATTCTAATGAATAAGAATCATAATGATGATAACAAAACTATTATCATAACTGTTATCATATATATCATAGCTATTATCGCTATTATTAAAATTAAAATAATAATTATCATGATCATCATTATTATATTCATCATTATTATTTCTATTATCATTATTATTAGTATCATTATTACCATTATCATTACCAACAACACTAATTATGCTGCTAATGATGATAATGATAATAATAATAGAATTACGATGATAGTGATGATGATGATGTGATGAGGAATACAGTGAAACTGATAATGATGATTATGATACTATTAATGATGATCATGATAACGATGATAGTAATGATAATAATGATAATTGATAATACTAATGATAATAATAATAACAATTATTATTATTATCATTATCATAATAACAGTAATAATAAAAATAATAATGATAGTAATAATAATGATTAAAACTACAACAATAATAATAATAATAATAATAACAATAATAATAATAACAATAATAACAATAATAATAATAACAATAATAATAGTAATAATAAATAAAAGAAATATTAATAATGATAATAACAAAACCAGCAATGACGATAAAGACAATGCCATCAAAACTAATAAGACTATCACTCCTTGTATTAATAGAACTTCCTTTTCATCTTCCGTCCCCTTCGGTCCCCTTCGGGCTATGCCATATGGCCACGACGGATATGAGTATTTTATAAAGCCGACTTCCTTCAAGAAATTATTTGTGTTCAACTGAGGCACGGAATTGTTAGCCGGACAGAGTGTACATGGGGTAGGAATAGCTGGCGTGGCGGGGAGGGGGGTGGGGTAGGAGTGGGAGAGTGGGAAGGGGAGAGAGGGAGGGAGGGGAGGGAGGGAGGGTGGGGAGTGTGGGAGGGAGGGTGGGAGGGGAGGAAGGGGGAGGGAGGGTGGGAGGGGAGGGGGGGGGGAGGGAAAGTGAGGGGAGGAGCGAGGGAGGGAGAGTGAGAGGGAGTGAGGGGAAGGGGAGGGAAGAGGAGGAGGGGGAGGGAGAGGGGCATGAGAGAAGGGAGGGGGGGGGAGGGAAGGAGTGGGGAGGTGGGGAGGGAGGGGTGGAGTAGGCGAGGGAGAGGGAGACAGATAGATAGACAGACAGATAGATAGAGAGAGAGAGAGAGAGATAAGGTAGGGATGGAAGGGTGGGAGGAGGAGGGAATAAGAAAGGGAGAAGGAAAAGGTGAAGAAGAGGGTGAAAGAGAGAAAGAAAGAGAAAGAGAGGGAAAGAAAGAAAGGAAGAAGCAGGCTCCCAAAGAAAGAAAGAAAAAAAAAAGAAACCCGAGCCTTTTTTCTTTCAAGAGACACTCCATATTTAAAAAGACAAACCACTCCTGGGCGAAAAAAAATAATAATACAAATCAAATCCCGACTAACTATCGTAGACCCCCCCACCAAAAAAAAAAAAAAAAAAAAAAAAAAAAAAAAAATGATGCACAGTCCACCAGCCTCTCTCTCTCTTGCCTTGATAACTGGCGATGCGGGCGGGTCGAGATCAGTTCATGGCGGCGTCGGGTCGGGTCGGGTGGACGAGAGCGGCCGTAGAGCGGGTGTGAAGCTGCGGTCGGTTCCACCCGCAGGCCTCCACGCCCTTCGCAATTATAGGACAAAATTATGGGTGTGAGGCGCGCTCCACGAAGACAAGGCTGGGTGGGGGGGCGGGGGAGGGGAGGGGAGGAGGAGATATTATTTTGGGAAAGAGAAAAGGGAGGACAAGATGGCGTTTGGGCTGACCACACGCAGGTGCCTTGTTGCCAGCGCGACATATAATGATATACGGCTCGACGCCTGCTATAAACATCCTATGATCACAACCGTATAAGACGCACCGCATCAGATAAAAAGGGCATATAACTATCAACAGTCAGCTCTGCACCCGAAGGCCGAGGTGGTGTTGAGATCGAGGATGCATCATTCAAAAAAAAAAAAAAAGAAAAAAAAAAAAAAAAAAAGGAGAAGAAGAAGAAGAAAAAAGAAAAAAAGAAAAAAAAATCATGCGTTTCTTTTGTTTTTGGTCTTAAAAGGGGGCGGTTTTGACTAGTCTGCGCTATCTATTTTTGGTCAGGTATGAAGGAAAGATATTTGTGGCTTTAACTAGTAGTGCTTTATCTATTTTTTGAGTATCTATTGTGATATCTATATGTGTGCGTTATATTTTCAAAGAGATTTACATAAATTGGATACATAATACGTCTTTCCTTTTGATCTGAAGAGAGGGATTGCAATAGCAGATTGCAAAGTAAGATGCATTATACTTCCATATAAACCACTTTCATATCCATAGGCACCACAACCCTCATACGTATAGTTTTAGATTATAAGTACTGTCGCGAATATTATAAACTATTGATATATCTCCAGTCGTTATGTGTTTGTACTTGAATACTGAAAATTAAGAATGCTCGATGTTTCGATTGAAAAATTTGATAGATAAGAAGATTTAAAAAAATCTAAAGGTGATGTTAGGATCACCTGAAATAAGTCAAATGGAAGTTTGTTTGTTTCTTTTTTTATTCTCCTTCCCCCTTCCACCCTCCTTCCATCCCCCTCTCCCTCTCCCTCCTTTCCTCTCCCGAGCCGCAAACGCGTATCACAACCGACTTTGAAAAACGACTTCGTATTTCCAGCACCCGTAATTAGCACACGAGGACGTGAATTTTTTTTTTTTTTTTTTTTTTTTTTTTTTTTTTTTTTTTTTTTTCGCTTCCGCACCGCAATCTCTCTCTAGCTCTCTCTCTCTCTCTCTCTCTCTCGTATGTGATAGATTATTGAACATTTAAAAGGACTTTGGAAGATCGTCACAGATACTGTTATTTGCAATTTGCACATTTCATCATGGTTATTTATCAAGAGATCGCGGTGCAGGAGAGTTTTCGTTGCATTTTATAGCCAAAGGAATTTGTAGCTTCGAGTCTCCGGGATTTGTTCCTTGTTATTCACTATTGTATGAAATCTATTTATTGTTGTTTTTGTTGTATTATGTTTACTCTCGTAGGACGGATGACTGGGTATTGCAATGGATTAATGGATTCTTGGATTTTTGTTTTGATGATTGTTATAGAGTTTTGCAGAAATGATTAATGAGTAAGTGATGAGAATATGAGTGATAAGGTGGGTGATAATGATGATGATGGTAATAAAAGTGATGATTCTTATGTTAGTAAGAATGATGATAATGCTTATACTATGGCAATAAGGGTGATAATTATGATGATAAGAAAAGTAATGATTGTTATATTCATAAGAAGGATGAAATGATATTTATTATCATTATCATCATCATCATTATCATAATTATTATTTCATATCATTATCATTATTATCATAATTCCTTTTATTATCATTATAAATGTTATTCTTTATCATTATTATATTTATTATCATTCTGATTCTTATTCATTATCATAATTATTATCGCTATTATTATTACTATAACAACAATTATCATCATGATCATCATTATTATATTTATCATCATTCTTTCTATTATCATTACTATTAGTGTCATCATTACCATTATGATTATCAATATGGTGCTAATGATGATAATGATAATAATAATAGAATTACAATGATAATGATGATGATGATGTGATGAGGATTACAGTGAAACTGATAATGATGATTATGATACTATTAATGATGATAATGATAATAATGATGATAATTGATAATAATAATAATTATAATAACAATGATAATGATTATAATAATCATAATAATAGTAGTAATAATAATAATTATAATATTGATAATAATAATAATAATAATAAGAAGAAGAATGATGATGCTGATGATGATAGTAATAATAATGATAAAAACAACAATAATAACAATAATAAAAACATTAATAATTATAATAATAATAAAAAATATTGATAATGACAATAACAAAACCAGCAATGACGATAAAGACAATGCCATCAAAACTAATAAGACTATCACTCCTAGTATTAATTAATAGAACTTCCTTTTCATCTTCCGTCCCCTTCGGTCCCCTTCGGTCCCCTTCGGGCTATGCCATATGGCCACGACGGATATGAGT
>BOPN01008605.1:0-2500 GCA_017312705.2 Penaeus japonicus | reverse complement strand
TGGTTAGTAGCACCCGGTGTTTTCTTATTTCAATTTGAAAGGTTTTCAGGAAAATTGTATTTGATTTTTGCGTTTAAAGAATTAGCATGCTACCTTTGTTCAACTAACTTGTAATTCTGGGAAATATTTCATACGCACAAACCATCAATAAAAGTGATATTAGCATGTCAATGTTTTACCCCGAAGAAATGACACATCACATCCCTTTTTTAACTTTCAAATATTTCACCCCACCACAATTTTCCTCGCTTCTTTTGTATCCGTAATGACTACACACTTTCCACACAAAATACGCGAGGAAAGGGAGATAAGCCTCGGAAGAAGAACATTGAAGTTATGAGCCGTTAAAATGTGCGGCCGAGGGACAAACGCAGCGCGGAGGCAGGACGCCATATTAGGCAGTTTTGGCGGGAAATTACACGCCAGCGAGTTATCATGGCGGCACGTCGCTGGCGGGACACGACACGTGGTATGGAAGGCGGGGAGTGATGGAGGAGCTTCGCTTGACGGCCGGACACTCTACCCTCAAGGCAGGAGGATTAAAGAAGGACGGTAAAACAACAGTAAAAAAAAAAGGGAAGCGTTGATGGAATATAGGATCTGAAAAGACGAGAGGGTGATGGAAGAATAAGAGGGAGAGGATGTCAGAATCTCGCGTCCCATTGCGGCATTATTATACTTCATATTTTTTTGTGAGGAATTTTTGTCCTTCGAAGAATTAGGGGGCCGGGGAGACTCAAGATGAATGGCGGGTTTTAATTGGTGGGAAAAACGACAAGGGGAAGGGCGGAAGAGGAGAAAGAGGAGGAAGAGGAGGACGTGGAGGAGGAGGAGGAGGAGGAGGAGGAGGGGAAGGCGGTTAGGGAGTGTGACGTGGAGGGATGACTCTAGGATTAACACTGAGGGATCCGGGGTCGCTATGACCCTATGTCCTACAGTTATTTATTTGATGTCCTCCACGGAGAGAGAAAGTCGCGTTTTTTTCGACAAAAAAGAAAAGAGAAATAAAAAAAAGATAAACAGATTTCTCAAAACCGCAGAAAGGGAAATCAACTACTGGCAATACGTTCCGCTAAGTATGACTAAGGGAATCTTCAAACACAAAGGACTTTAATAAAAATGATGATACTAATGACGAAAAAAAAGAATAGTACATATAGGGATAACAACAACAACAATAATAACAACAACAACAATAATAAGAATAACAACAACAACGATAACATTCCGAATATAAGTAATAAGGAGAAGGAAATAACAGGGGAAGGGGTGTGGCAGGTGTGTCCTGGAATGAAGGGGATGGGCGAGGTGGGGTGGGGGGGGGGGGGAGGAAGGAGGGGCCTACAGGTGAGACAGATGATTAGGTAATGAGAAAGGAAGGGAAGTAAATGAAAAGAAAAGGAGGAGGATGTAATAAAGGGAATGACCTGACGAAGAAGTAGTAGCCGCTTATATACTTATACTTATATATATATATACTTGTGTATATATATATACCTATATATATATATATATATATATATATATATATATATATATATATGTATATATATATATATATATATATATATATATATATAGTATATATATATATATATATATATATATATATATATATATATATATATGTATATATATAGGTATATATATATATATATATATATATATATATATATATATATATATATATATATATATATATACACACACATGTGTGTGTGTGTGTGTGTGTGTTTGTGTGTGTGTGTATTCATATAAATAGATATATGTATATATATATATGTGTGTATATATATATATATACATATATATATATGTATATATATATGTATTTAAGAATATATATTAAAAAGTGAGTTAAACGCATTATCTTAACTCTTAATTGATTCAGATTAAATCAAATTCAACCGATATAAAAAAAAAAATTAAATATTCACCGATTCGTGATGAATATTGAAAACTAATGTTCTAAAATATTATCATTCTATCACATCACACAAACAAACAAACAACATATTTACCCTTACTTTCACAATCAACAATAATAAAAAAATACACTATACGAAACAAAATACCAAAACCACACGCTCTTAATGCTAAATAAAGAAGACTTATAACCAGAGAGACAGACTCAACTGCTTAATAACAATAAGGTACGCGTATTGTAAGGTCAGCCAAGTTCCATTGTTACAATCACAAGGACGTAATATGGTGTCTGATATGGTGATGTTGACTCTCTCACCCCGAGTTAAAATAAAAGGGTAAATTGCTACACGAAGTAAGTCTTATAGTGTTTATGTTTGTATGCTGGAGTTCTGCATGTAAGGTCATATGGATAAATATGTAGGCATACACATACATACAGATATATATCATATTTGTCTATCTGTCCATCTATCTATCTATCTGTCTATCTACATATCTATCTATCTATCTATCCATCTATCTATCTACCTATCTTCATATACATATGCATTTAATTGGTATATATATATATATA
>BOPN01008604.1:32500-37500 GCA_017312705.2 Penaeus japonicus | reverse complement strand
AGACTGCAAGCAAAGAATCAAATGGTAAAAATAATGTATCAAGAGCCAGGAGGTTTCAGGAAGAACCTTGTCAAAGAGTCAGTATCAGTAAGATCTGATAAATTTTAATTCTATTAAGAGTGTATATACACACATAAATATATATATATATATATATATATATATATATATATATATATATATATGTGTGTGTGTGTGTGTGTGTGTGTGTGTGTGTGTGTGTGTGTGTGTGTGTGTGTGTGTGTGTGCTAGACATACATTGATATCTGTTTAGTGTATACATGTATATATAGACGTATTGTATATAATCAAACAATATACTCACGCATGTAATCTCATCTTTCGAACAATCTATTTTTTTCCTTATTCTACTCATTCCCTGTTTCTCAATTGCTCTCAGAAAAAAAAAGGATTATACTCTTTCTCATCCGTTTATCAAGCCATTAACATCAGACAATATCATTTTCCGAAATCACGTAAATGATGAGAGGGTAGTATTAGGTTCTTGAACCGACCACCGTGTTTTAGTCCCCCCTTAAACTGCAAATAACTCAGGATAACAGAGACATGGCTTCAGGCCATCCGGAATTCGTGAATTCACAACAATTAACCGTCTCTTATTTATATTTTGTGAAATCCGTCCTTTCATGAAAAAAAAAGAATGAACAAGACTGTAAAAAATGCACAGAATTGATAGAGTAGGTACAGGCATATACTGCCTTGATACCTCAGGGATGATAGGAATGATTTTTATCAATTATTAATCAAATGATTATATGACTTGAAAATTATAGCATTGGTAGTGATTGTATCAATAACGATGATATTAACAACAATGGTGATAATGATAATGCTCATGATAACAATATGGATAATAACATTAATTATAATAATAATGCTGCTGCTAATGATGATAATAAGAATGATGTTAGTGATTCATTCAGATATTGTATTATCAACAGCTATATGATGTCATATCAAATTGTACCTAATCATTAGTCAGATATTATATTATTAACAGTGATCCATACAAAATATAAGACCTTATCAGACAGATAGCCTAATAACCACCGGATACATAAAAGATATTCGACCAATAATTCCCACGACTAATATAAACATGACATACGAAGTTTACATGAATAATGATATAATAATCATTTTTTTTCTATCATGCAACGTCAATCGACAAGTTGGATTATTCATGTATTCCAAACTGCAACGCGATGCACCCGAGGGAGACAAGAGACGGCCTGTGTCTGAATACATTACCAGAGAGGCATGTAACAGATGTATGCTATTACACATTTACTTTGAAATTGTACCTATTTAATTCCAATTTACTTTACAGGTTAATCATTTATTTTTTTTCTGTTTTTACCTGTTGGTTGTTTATTTCACATACTTAGGAAGTACGTACTTACTCCTGCTTATAACTTACCTTACGATGCTGTATTCACTAATTACTTCTTTTGTCTAATTTACTTGTTGCTTACTTACTCTATCTATTGTATTTAATACTTACTAACTTTGTCTACAATACTTAGTACTTTGTCTACTGTACATACCACTTACTTTTTTTACTTACTCTTCTTACTATGGTAATTGCTTACCTAATCTCTTTCTCTTCCTCTCTCTCTCTATCTATCTATCTGGTTATCTCTCTCTGTCTTTTTTTTCTTCCCCCTTCTCTCTCTCTCTCTTTCTCTGTCTCTGTCTCTCTGTCTCTGTCTGTCTGTCTGTCTCTCTCTCTCTCTCTCTCTCTCTCTCTCTCTCTCTTTTTCTTCCCCCTTCTCTCTCTCTCTCTTTCTCTGTCTCTGTCTCTCTGTCTCTGTCTGTCTGTCTGTCTCTCTCTCTCTCTCTCTCTCTCTCTCTCTTTTTCTTCCCCCTTCTCTCTCTCTCTTTCTCTGTCTCTGTCTCTCTGTCTGTCTCTCTGTCTCTGTCTGTCTGTCTCTCTCTCTCTCTCTCTCTCTCTCTCTCTCTCTCTCTCTCTCTCTCTCTCTCTCTCTCTCTCTCTCTCTCTCTCTCTCTCTGCGTATGTTTGAGTCCTTTTTTTCTCTACCTCAGCCGTGTTTCCTGGCAGTAAGAAAAAAAATCTTCATTGATAAACATCAGACAACACAATTAACTAACATCTTGCTGCAACACTCAAACACACACACTAGAGTATTTACCAAAGCAAATGCTATAGACATTAATGTCAAAGGTGATATCATGGCTTTCATGAACAGAAACATTTAAATAAAGTATATCTTATTTGCTTCCATAACGACGATTGGCATTTATATTATGTGATTATGATTTACATTATTATCATCTTTATTCCTCTTGATTCTTATGATTCTTTTGATCGTTCCTAGTATTCTTATCAGTATGATTGTTATTCATATCATTATTATTTCACATTTTCGCAATCAAATAACAATGATGATAAAGATAATGATAATTATCATCATTGCAATAATTATGATAGTAAGTACTATTATTATTACAATGATAACGATAATAATAATTATCATCATTGCCATATTAATGCTAACAATATGATTAGAAAAAAAAATCAATACTATTTCAATTATTGGTATCTGAATTCTTAGTAATAGAAGTAGTAATATCAGTAGCAATAGTAGTTGTAAAGTAGTCGTAGTAGGAATAGTATAAGTAGAAGGAGGAGTCGTAGAAGTAGTATTAGTGGTAATGGTAGGAATAGTAGTAGTAGTGGTAATAATAGTAATAGTAGTACAGCAGCAGCAGCAATAACAGCTGTAGTAGAAGTAAAAATATTACACATTTCATTATCATTACAATTTTTATCAACATCATCAATGTCATAAAGTATGGTTGTCAATATCAGTAATTTTATTATCTTTATTGTAATTCCTATCATAATCATGGCTGGTTGTATTATAATCACTATAATCCATACTCAACAACGTGTTTACCTGCATTTCAAACTACTCATTGCTTATACATAGTGATCTTTTTGTATTCACGTTAATCTCTTTGGAGCCCCCTAACGGAAGAATGGACTGAAATGCAGTAGGTTCTGAGGCTGAAAATGCAGCAGGTTTTGAGGATGAAATGCAAAAGGTTCTGAGGATGAAAATGCAGCAGGTTTTGAGGATGAAATGCAAAAGGTTCTGAGGCTGAAAATGCAGCAAGTTTTGAGGATGAAAATGCAGCAGGTTCTGAGGCTGAAATGCAGCAGGTTCTGAGGCTGAAATGCAGCAGGTTCTGAGGCTGAAAATGCACTAGGTTCTGAAGCTGAAAATGCAGTAGGTTCTGAGGCTGAAAAGCAGTAGGTTCTGAGGCTGAAATGCAGGAGGTTCTGAGGCTGAAAATCAGTAGGCTCTGAGGCTGAAAATGCAGTAGGTTCTGAGGCTGAAAATGCAGTAGGTTCTGAGGCTGAAATGAAATAGGTTCTGAGGCTGAAAAGCAGTAGGTTCTGAGGCTGAAAATGCAGTAGGTTCTGAGGCTGAAATGGAATAGGTTCTGAGGCTGAAAATGCAGTAGGTTCTGAAGCTGAAATGGAATAGGTTCTGAGGCTGAAAATGCAGTAGGTTCTGAGGCTGAAATGAAATAGGTTCTGAGGCTGAAAATGCAGTAGGTTCTGAGGCTGAAAATGCAGTAGGTTCTGAGGCTGAAATGAAATAGGTTCTGAGGCTGAAAAGCAGTAGGTTCTGAGGCTGAAAATGCAGTAGGTTCTGAGGCTGAAATGGAATAGGTTCTGAGGCTGAAAATGCAGTAGGTTCTGAGGCTGAAATGAAATAGGTTCTGAGGCTGAAAATGCAGTAGGTTCTGAGGCTGAAATGAAATAGGTTCTGAGGCTGAAAATGCAGTAGGTTCTGAGGCTGAAATGAAATAGGTTCTGAGGCTGAAAATGCAGTAGGTTCTAAAGCTGAAATGGAGTAGGTTCTGAGGCTGAAACTGCAGTAGGTTCTGAGGCTGAAAATGCAGTAGGTTCTGACGCTGAAATGCAGTAGGTTCTGAGGCTGAAAATGCAGCAGGTTCTGAGGCTGAAAATGCAGTAGGTTCTAAAGCTGAAATGGAGTAGGTTCTGAGGCTGAAACTGCAGTAGGTTCTGAGGCTGAAAAGCAGTAGGTTCTGAGGCTGAAATGCAGTAGGTTCTGAGGCTGAAATGGAATAGGTTCTGAGGCTGAAAATGCAGCAGGTTCTGAGGCTGAAAATGCAGTAGGTTCTGAGGCTGAAATGAAATAGGTTTTGAGGCTGAAAAGCAGTAGGTTCTGAGGCAGAAAATGCAGTAGGTTCTGAGGCTGAAATGCAGTAAGTTCTGAGGCTGAACATGCAGTAGGTTCTAAAGCTGAAATGGAGTAGGTTCTGAGGCTGAAACTGCAGTAGGTTCTGCGGCTGAAAAGCAGTAGGTTCTGAGGCTGAAATGCAGTAGGTTCTGAGGCTGAAATGGAATAGGTTCTGAGGCTGAAATGCAGTAGGTTCTGAGGCTGAAATGCAGTAGGTTCTGAGGCTGAAATGGAATAGGTTCTGAGGCTGAAATGCAGCAGGTTCTGAGGCTGAAAATGCAGCAGGTTCTGAGGCTGAAAATGCAGTAGGTTCTAAAGCTGAAATGGAGTAGGTTCTGAGGCTGAAACTGCAGTAGGTTCTGAGGCTGAAAAGCAGTAGGTTCTGAGGCTGAAATGCAGTAGGTTCTGAGGCTGAAATGGAATAGGTTCTGAGGCTGAAAAGCAGTAGGTTCAGAGGCTGAAATGCAGTAGGTTCTGAGGCTGAAATGGAATAGGTTCTGAGGCTGAGATGCAGTAGGTTCTGAGGCTGAAAATGCAGCAGGTTCTGAGGCTGAAAATGCAGTAGGTTCTAAAGCTGAAATGGAGTAGGTTCTGAGGCTGAAACTGCAGTAGGTTCTGAGGCTGAAAAGCAGTAGGTTCTGAGGCTGAAATGCAGTAGGTTCTGAGGCTGAAATGGAATAGGTTCTGAGGCTGAAATGCAATAGGTTCTGAGGCTGAAAATGCAGCAGGTTCTGAGGCTGA